>CAJVPI010000177.1:0-45790 GCA_910592345.1 Paraglomus brasilianum
TTGCTTTTAATGCTTCCTCTCTTGTATGATATGCACTAATACACCACTTAAAACACTCATTATCATCATTATTTTGCAGATTAATTAATCCTAGTTGAGGTTTATCTAAAGCTTCTGGTAAAGGTAAATAGTTACTACCACATAGTGGCCTAAATGCACTTATCTCAAGAAATACTTCAATCTGGTCTATAATTTCGTTATATCCTTTTTCTATAGTAATAGTTCCATTAATTCAATCTTCTCTAATAATTTCTATAGTTTCATGCTTGAATGGAAAAGTTTTATATATAGGTTCTGGAGTTTCCAGTGTAATTTTCTTCATATTACTATGCTTTGCATTCGGAGTTGCTATGCTCCTCCACATCAGAAAGCTAATTAGTAATCAAATAGGATATCAAAAATATACACCACATGGTGTCATACAGAAAAAAAACACCTGCATATATGATTTATAAAATTTATCGGGAACATAGTAAAAAGATTGAAATCTATAGAAAACAGAAGGTGTTTTAAAATTTACACCTGTCATGTACCTAAAAAGCCCACAATTATATTACTGAGCCATTGATAGCCACAGCAGTTTTGCTTTGATATTGTTGATTGACTGAGAATCAAATCCATTTTCTAAGAACTTTCCATACTCTAAAACTGAATTCATATAATGGTTCAAAATCATACCTCTGTGTCTAAATCTTTAAGCCACATTTTGACCTTGTCAGATGGCACATGGTGTTAAATATGTTTCTTTCTTAAGTGCTGTCCACACTTTTGATGGGAACATTTCCTTGACCATTCTCTAACTTAAATCCAAAACATCATAATAAGCAGCTCTAGGGAAAGAAATGTTGAGAATTCAATATTTAGCCCAGAAACTGTCAAAACTCTAGATAATGCATACAGATACTGACTCATAATTTCCCAACTTCTGGTGCATGGCAATATCAACACCATGGATGACATATTTCTCAGGCTTTAAACCAAATGTGAGTTTTATACATTTGACAGGCAGCAACAAAACAAGAGGTTGAGGCATACCAATGTTTCTGATAAATTGGGCTCTTGCTGTATATCACATTCATGATTGACTTCGTCTATGACTTCATTGATTATTTCCTGTTGCTGAACCTTTCCTGGCAATCCATCCTCTTCATTTTCAGAATGCTCAAGAGAATGCTTGAGGGATAGAGATTCCATATCATTGACAGCTTCTTCGCACCACTTTCCAATTTCTGTGTCAACTATTGTGGCAACACTTTGCTGATATTTATTAACACTCGATTTCTAGTGAAGAATAAAATAAAATAAGACAATGAAAATAATGAGTTTATTTGTAATTGACAAACTTAAAACTTAACAATCTGACAATAAACAATCGATCACTCACAAACCAAGTTTTGCGCTGGTCATTCCATTCCTCATGGATGTGCTTAAGGTGACTCTTTTTCCATTCCTCAAAAAAAAAAGTATCATTAATATTTTGTGTTAAAATACAAAATAATAAATTATGCAGACCAGTCTTAAGCGGCTATAAAATGCAAGTGGAGTGGTTTAGGTTTGAGTGACCTGCAGTCCCAAAACTTCCAAACCCGAGCGACCTGCAGTCCCCATATGCCGCAAGGATGTGACCTGCAGCCCTTCCTTGCCTTCAGATACATTCCCTTCTAGAGGTTATCCCTTGCAAGCCAAAGCCTTGTAAGATAAAATTAATCACCTGCCAATTGTCTCTGATTCCTTTCAAACTGTCTATAATATCCTCGCTGAAGAATTTCGAAGCAATAGCTTGCTCTAAATCCTTGACGATAACGTTGTATATTTGGAAGGGTTTGTGAATTGGATTTTCCTGTCGATAGTAAGCGAGGAGGTCATCAGCGGTTATAGAGCTGACGTTGAATGTGGCATCTCGTCGAGTTAAGAATCGGAAAAGGCTTGTTTCGAAGAAGGATATTTTGTTCACCACTGGAATCAAAGAGATTAGTAATCAGTAAGTTTCGGTTGCTGGACGAAACACTCCAATATTTCTTACTAGTGTTTAGACCGCGACGTGTGTTCGAGGAAAAAAATTTTTTTACGCGTATGTACATATATAGCAAAAACAATGACACGTGGTTTAGCGACATGACGTCAAGTGTTCACTTTGTCTGGTTTTGTTGCAGTCTGCCCCATATATAATTTACTGTTGATTTTTTTCAAAAAGCACAATTAATTAGCTTCAAACCCATGCAAAAGCTATTATTATTCACATAGCACACATGGGCAGGAGAGTTTTTTTTTTAAAAAAAAAATATGAAATCCCGTAATTTATGGTAGGGTAGTGTAGAGTAGCACAGAGTGATGATCATTTCGATTGCGGTATACCGAAATCTAAGTAGTTAGAAATTGTATTTAAAGACATGCTATCCCAGCATGCAAACGCATCGGTTTTGGTCTTCGGATCAATTCTGATCAAACTCTGAACTCGATAATACTCTTGTTCTGAAATAAATTACTAATTACCGATGGAATGAAATCCAACCGATCCTATTACTATTACTATTGTTAATTTAACATGATCGACCCTGCATATTGTCCCTGAAATGGACGACGATCAACCTCTGTATACAAAGTTAATGCATAACGAAACCTCGTTAGACTTTTGTCGTAAAACTTATTGCAAGCGATTCAATATTGAAAATGATCAGTTCGAATGAAAGGATAATAAATGCAATATCGTTCTTAAGTCTCCTGAAACGACTATCGTGAAGAAGGAGCTTAATATTTATAAACGTAGCGATATGGGAGCTGGTTTACTATAAGACTTCCGCTACGATAATGAAAGCTATAATGAAATAAAGCCTCACAACAGACTTATTAGTTCGATGGACCAATCCAATACTTGTTTGTTGAGAAAGATCATGTTTAAGAATAAAGTAAAAAGCGTTCGTTCGCTGAACAAGAGTTGTTATGATTATTATTTGTATCAAAACGGGCGAGTCTTTCCATAACGTTAGTGTAGCGAACATTTAATAACTTTCTTAACCAACATAGGAAAGGCTTGTATACCGATGTGATTAAGTGAGAAAAATATTATTATCTCTAGTACATACTCGTAAGAGCGAACTGTTTATCAAGTATGAACATAATGGTTGGATGACTATAACGAATAAGCCTTATTTCCAGAAGTAGAGAAAAAGCTTTATACCTGGATTATACAACAAAGAAAACAAGGTCTTACAGTGGCCTACATAACAAATGTTGGAAATCTTAAAATGGTGGTTCTTTATGGTAATTTAGGGAGGACTTTAAACCATTTCAGCGTTGGATATTGGGCTTTATGAAAAGGTTCAATTTGGCGTTGCGTAGACGGACGAGAATTTCATGATAAAACTCAGGAACAACTAGAAAATTTCACTAATTTGTTAAAAACTTAAGGACTGAAAAACGTTGAATTAGGAAACATCCTTAATATGGATGAAACACCGGTCTGGTTCGATATGGCCGGCGTTTATACGATTAACTCTAAGGGAGAAAAGACGGTTCATATTCGAGCCACGGAAAACGAAAAGATTCGATTTATGGTAGTTCTTATATGTGCCGCAGGTATCGTTCCTTTTTTTCTTCTTAATTAATCATTTAATTATTTTTTATTTAATGACCTTTGCAATTTCAAATCTTACAATAGACAGGTCTAAATTCCCCCCATTTGCATCTTTAAAGGAAAACGAATCCCACGTGGAGAAAAAACGCCTCTGGAAGTCATCGATCGGTTTCAAATCAACAGTTGGATGGACACTAGTTTGATACAGAGATACGTAGATTATCTTAACGATATAACGATAAGGGTGAAAAACAGAATTCGGCAATGCTTGTGTACGATCTTTTAGAGGCCAACTAGAAGATTTAATTAAAGAAAAGTTTCGTGTCTATCTCGCGGTAATCCCGGGCGGATTGACAAGTAAATGTCAACCGCTCGATGTCTCCATTAATAAACCGTTAAGGACAACCTCCGAAAGGAACGGCATGGTAATTTCAGTAATATCTTTGGATAAAGTGCACTCTGCATTATATTAAAAAACCTTTACTACCGCAATCCTTATCTATTATGTACAAAATCGATGTGACAGGTAATACAGTAATAGCATTTATTATTATATTCATTACTATATTACCGTGTAACTTTTGTGGCATATAATATAATATATATTAATATGGGCTTTATGAGGTGCTTACCGCCAACTTTCTATTATTTGCTACGATATAATAAATCGCTGCGTTTACCTATATTATTATTATGTGCTATATGCGTTTATCTTACGATATAAAATTGATACAATATGGACGTTTATTATTATCAAGGGATTTTATATATAGGTGTCATAGTGATAGTAACGGGAATCCAAAATCGGGTGACTGTGACTCTATAGGGACCCTGGATATGACATAGCTATAGTTACGTTAGTCATCTTAAGTAAATGATCGTGTATTGTTTCAGGCTACCACCTTTTGATCATAGGATCGATTTATTCGCTTTGGTTTTGTTTGCAGCATGCGACTGAACGAACTGCTGATACAACAATCGACGAACAAGAAACTCTTGTCTTATAGGATGAATTTGTAGAAACGTAACCGTGTATTATTTTGTGTTACATCTTACATCCAATATTACCACCAAGACATTTACTTATTACACTTACTAATCAATCCTCTCTGCCCGCCCAGCCAAACCGACCAGTCTCATATATTAATATAGACTTGGAAACACTTTCCTTAATTCACAAATAATCCTACCATATTAATACTTTACGTATAATGGTCAGGCGCATATCAACTTATAGACTAGTTCAAAGCTTCACAGCAGCAATCTTCCTCACTCTATTCTACTTTTCCATCTCACCCAACTCTTCAATCTCTCTCCCTAAATATGACCCGCTGGGCAGGCCATACTGTGAACGCTCCCTTACCTTCGTTCTTTCTGATCACTATGACTTTTCCTTCCAGATTCTCGGCCTCGTAAATGCTATGATTTATGCAGAAGACACTAGTCGTTCTTTCTTTCTTGCTGACAAGAAGTGGAATTATGGGCGATGGAATAGCTTCTTCAAAAGATTGCATAAACCATCGTGTGTTCGACCTGAGCACCCCGACATGTACGCGCAATTTCCAAGTACACCGCTTGGTCCAGACGAATTGAGAGAAACGGAAGCGAAATTCAAGACAGCGTCACATGTTGTTATGGATCAATGGTCATGGCATCTATTGGACAAACATATTGAGACTGTTTATCATAACGTGAGCCATTCGCCCGGAATATCAGCATACGAGAATATATTCAAAGCACAAGAGCGAGTGCTACGTAAAATATGGCATATCAATAAGGAGATACGAGGGTTAATTCATCGAGAATGCGACCTCGGTGAACTGCCTTATGCCCGGTCAAAGACCACTAAGGATAACTTCTACATTGCGCTCCAAATACAACGCGTCAACCATATTGGCAAATACATAGCGGCGGCCGAACGAGTCCTTGAAAGAATACCTGAAATCAGAGACGAAGTCACGGTATTTGTTAATGCGCACACCAACAGTTCGCACGCACGCAGGCGCTTAATGAAACGACGTCCCGACTGGAAGGTCTTCGTTTCGTTTGAAAATGATTTCCAGTTTCGACTTGATGATACCGCTTCGAAGAAGAATAAGCAACTAATGGCATATGATCTAGAGTCGAGAGTGGATTTTGGCATGGCACATGTGACTGATATAACTCTCTTGGCAGAAGCAGATCATCTCGTGTGTACATTTGGGACGCCCATGTGTAGGCTTGTCGCATTGTTGAAAGGGTTCAAGAAGTTGAGGTCTACCACCAGCATTGATAGAAAATGGTTTCCCACGTTGTATCCATTGAATGGCTATAACGAAGTATATAACCCGCACAAAGCATATTGGAACAAACGACCTCGATTAAGTGACGGGAATGGCAAGAAAGGTGGTAGAAAGGGTGGTAAGAAGGGCAGCAGGAAGAATGGCAAGTTTCGTGGAAGTTGAAGGACCAAGTCAATATGGTGGCTTCACAGGGTACACTTGATGATAGATGGGTTCAAATGGATGGTCAGATAGATAATCAACGGACGATTGAGAGTCATAATAACAGCAGTTATCGCTTCAGTGTTGCACACGACTAATCACGTTTTACGCACAACATCTAGTTACATTATTTCCATTTGTTTAAATCGACGGCCAAAGTCCGCCATCGATAAAAATAGAACTGGGAGCTGTCATTAGAGTATTTAATTTAATAATTTACATTCGTTTCTGTATTTATTTTCTTCTCTTTATGGGAATGTGCGAGAGATAATAAATGGTACTTACTGTTTGGGGTTAGTACGGTATTTATACAATACCCGAAATGTTTGTGGCACCTCATATTTACTATAATTGGAAAGAGAATGTAAACAAAGCACGACGCGTTGGTAGGAGATTGTAATTATTTCCAAATCGCGCATTTCCCTACTTCAAACGGAATTTCTATTCTGCACTTGCCCCGCTACTCCGCGTCTGTATTCAAAATATAGGACAAAAATGTCGAATGATTCGCCAGCTCCGCCTTGGACGATTCAAGTTTTCAACCAAGACGACACAGTAAGACTTGATTTGCGACTAGAAGAAGACTTCATGTCTCGTAATAAAACCCAGCCAAGATGTGCGGATAGAAACCAAAAAAATTGTGTTTACAAGATAGAATCTATTGCGTGTCTTTCAAAGGACGCAGAGGACAAGGTTTGCACACAACTATTACTAGACATATTGGGTTCAAACATAAAACTTTAACTGTTTCACTGTTTATATTTGTAACTGCCAGCGAGTTACCATATATGATGTTGTTGCCTCAGCGGATATAATATGCATTGCATTATCAACTGTGATCTACGTGTTTAATGTGGCAGGGAAGGAAAACACTATCTTCATTGCTCTTGGTAAGAAATATTTTTCACTTGATAACAATATAGCTCATAATATGACATTCAATCTCATCTCACTTATTACGATAAAAAAGAGCATACGCCTCAATGCATAACTTTGAGTCACGATTCAAAATTCCTGGCAGTAGTAGACATTATGTGCGACGTTACTATCTATCATGTCCAAACACAGAAAATTTTAGTCGGCCCATATGCTGTCGTAGACAAGAATAACAGCTGTCTATGCAAGGCCGTACAGTTCACAAATGCCACAAGGTTGTATTGTTATCCGGGATCCCATTGATTGAACACATTGAACGAACAAGTACTAATGCGCAATATGGAACAGCAATTCTTCTCGCGAAGATTTAGTAATCATATGGAGTGATATGAAGATGAGTGTATTATCTAATATAGATACAAGTAGGACACAAGAAAAAGATTGGAATAACAATGTACGTCTAGCATTAGACTTTTGTTTCTTGTGCGTGCTTGGCGACTCATATTCTATTATGTTATGGACAGATACCTTATCAAACGCCAGTTGTTGTTAATATTGGATTGCGCGACCATGGGCTAGATGGAGATCTTTTGGCTAGTGATGTAACGTTATGGAATAATAAGAACAGCCAAAATATGACAATAGCAACTCAAGGTACAATAACAATGCTCCCCTTTAATTCTATGTTTATATATATGACTTGGTATTCATTGAAAGCAAATTGGTTATTCAGATAAAGACGGGAAAAGTTCGGCAATATCGGTCTGGCATTGCGAATCATTGTCTGCGACATCTTCGCCAAGCGTGAATCTGACAGACGTCGTCGCAGGGATGTTTGAATCCATTTCAATTACAAAAGTTTGTCTCACACACGATAACAGAGTACTTGTTACTCTTGACTCACAAGGCAGTATTTATATATGGGATATGCGAAGGTAGACTAACAAACACCTAATGCTTGTATTCCTCAACTTCAATGGAGATTTACTTTATTTTTATCTATTTGTATACAGTTTAATTCTACTTGATTACTATCCCAATGTCAATATCTTTGATTTTATCTTGATGTCATCACCCGCAAAAACTTCGGATGCTATTTACATTCTGGCCTTGTCTAATACTAATGAAAGTGCTGCATCACGATCAATACAAGTAATCAAACTGCCAGGATTTGTAATCATAAATAGTGTTAAAGTTTCAATCGATTGTTGGCTAGTTCGGCCCGAAAACAAGGTATGTACATTATATGTTAAGAATTCTCCTGTAAAAGAAGCATTGGTTTCCTCATTTATATTATATTTAATCTACCAGAATAGCATAGACGCCGTCTATTTTATCGAAAGACGGCAAACTGGGTGAGTAACGGTCGTTAGCAGTATCTTAACGCATGAATTGCTGATTTGCTTGGGTAACAGCAATAGTGGCTAATAACAGAGGACATCAATATGATCAGTCTTGTAGCCCAAGCTGTCTCAGAAACCATTCCGCTAAAGCGATTTGAACAATTAATAAGCAAACGAAAATATGCCGATGCTATTCGATTTGCTAAACAGTTTGATTTGGACGTAGAGGTATATTAGTAATTTGATAATTACAAAACATACTAATGTGATGTGACTCAATTAACAAGTTCTTCTATACGAGCAGGTCGTTCTCAAGGCAAAATTTAGTAACATGCTTACTAACACGTCCGAAGACCTGTTCGAAGTGTATTATGACACAACGAACGATCTCGCCGAATCATTAATAAAAGATTTATCCCAAATAAAAGTAATCTATTGAATATCTGCAGTAACATTACTATACCTTTTCCCGAACAACTAACTTGCTTGTTAACCCAGGACGATACATTCCGTATCAACTTCTGCCTCCAAGCAATCCTTCCAACACAGTCGTCTACATACAAGCTACTGTGCTACGCTCGCTTACTCATTCAGTCTTCACCATCAAGTAACTGCATTCATACGACAGTGGTCCATCAAGCCATACAACGACTCGGGACTTGGCAAATGTTAAATGATCACTGCGAAAGTCTTTCTGGTGAGAATGCTTGTTTTAATGGCAAGGAATGGCAGAAGTTCCGCGTGTGTGATCTAGGCTTGGAGATGAGACGATTAATTGGTATGGGGAACATTAAACTTGCAAGTGTTGTATGGCGGAGGCATTGTATTGGTAAGGCTTGCGGATTTAACAAAAGAAGTGGTTATCGTAATGTATAGGAATAATACTAATGTGAATTGAATAGATGAAGATTTAGTGAGCGTGATCGAAGATATCCTGAATGAAATGCCAGAAAATATTAGTATTGGAGAGTTTGTTCCGTGGTTACGAGATGATTTATTGCCACGAATACAGAATTCCGAAAAGAGGTAATCCATGGTAGTCGACGTAGCAGTTTTGTCATGTTGACTATTTGTAACTTTTATTTTCGCAGAGTCAAAGTGATTTCGTGGGTTGAACATCGGGCTCGTATGATTGAGCTTCGAGAGCAAGATCCTCATAATGCATTGGAAATTATGAGACTAATTGATGCTGGCGGTACGGATGACGTGCATTTTAAAAACACTTCAAGGTAACATTGATGATTTGAAATGAGCTTTTTATGTCATTTGATATAGTTTGCTTTATTCACACGTCGTCTTCACCTGATGCAAGGACGTTCGCGTCAACAACGCCAGCTTGTTATGTGGATTCTATTGTCAATCTTCCACAATTTGCACCGCAGAGAGGTGGGATCGAGAGTGCGAATGCGAAATTAAGACAACAGTTGGAAGATCTGGTTTATCTATGGGTGAGTTTATGTTCCACATCTGGACAATTTGATTTGATTCCACAGACACTTTTAAAATTAGTTAACCTTTATTAGGATACACATAATTTCAGGCTATCGTTAAAGGAATACTGCCATGAGACACCAAACTCTATTGGTTAGTGGATGGGGCGATGTTTTAAATTATATTCGATTGAGTTTAATCAATCTCTACTTTATAAAGCCATTGCATTGCTGGATTGCGTCGCTGCATCTGAGCTCTTACAAGATGCCGTAGCTCGTCATTTCATACCGTATGTGGAAAAATGTGGATTACCGTACGATGATCTACTAGTAGACTATTGTTTGGACTACATGGATGGTGCAGGTATGTCGTGTGAGGCAGATAGAAACGAATGTATTACTATAATCGCTTAGGATTTACCGCCATCAATCAATGCTCTAGCTGGATCGGGCACGGCTACACTATCTAATGGTATGCATAGACGATTTAGGTTATTTCCTATCAATTAATCGCATTGACTTAGCATTGCTTGAAAATTCGTCTTTGGTAGCATTATGGGAATCGCGGATTCTGATTCTTGTCGATTGTATCCGTAACGTTGATTCCCGCGTCGATGTTCTTATCGAGTTTATGCGTCGAACTGCTGTACCGTGGAGCGATGGGTTAGAGGCGCTCATTAAAAAATGTTCGACTGAACAGAATCTCCGTCGTAGAGAAGAATTTCAGGAGCAATATCGGTTGCTGCAAATGAGGAAGATGTTACTACGTTATGGAATAAAAAATTTCAACATATCAGATAGTACGATGGTGAAAGGTAGGGTAAAATGAAAGAACAAATAGACGGAATCATCGCATCTAATTAGAGGTCCCTGCGATTGCGTTATATGTAGGATTGCTATCTTATGTTCTGGAACGTACAGATGTTGACTCTGTATTAGAAGACTCGCTGATGGTATGCCAAGTACGTGCACATGTGTTTCTGCCTTGGATGATTACTTACATGTTTGTTATATTAGATCGTAGATACATATCCGCACTTGAGCAAGCTAGAAGTATATGTTCTCAGAATGCAAACGCTCTGTATGACGGGGAATGTTGAAAAAGTAAAGGACTTGCTGGAAAAACTTACAGAGATTGAATCAACTGAGCATAAGGACGAGCTGTCCAATGTAATCTATTGTGTCTGTCAGCAGGTTTTGGCTTGGTTAGTCGAGATAATTAATGACGTTGCAATAGCTACAGATGAAGGTAAGGTTGTTTAAGAAACCTATTATAACGATCGCACTTTCAGTAGCTTTGGTTCCGTATAGTATCAAAATGGAACTTTCAATATTGGCTACATTTTTAATTAAAAATTAGCCAAGACACAAGTTCTAGTACATGCCACGCTTGGTAATATGCTAAGAATCTCATAATTGAAGATAAAAAGTTAGTTATACATTAGATCATTGCGCGCTGTGGATACGGAATAATATTACATGCATATTCTTAAATTCCATAATAGAACTTGGAGTGAAATATTCCTGGGCAATCAATACTGCAATTGAGATTACGCACTACATTCTCAATAATACAGAAAACCAACAATCATGTACACAATTATATCTGGCTACTCCAGAGCTTCTAAAAGAATTATCCAGTTTGAAAACATTGTACCAGAAGTTTGATATTATTATATCACTTGACGAATATCGAGATGAAAACGTCAAGAGAGACACAGTAAGAAGATTTGTTGAAGGTCGTGAGGATGCAAAGGTTCGGTGTCATTAATTGAGCAATTGTTTGCATTAGTGAATATTTGACCCTTGCTTTAAGTTGATTTCATGTTTCTTATTTTTATTTTTATTTTTATTTTTATATTTTTTTTCAGATGGATGAAAATACTATGAATATTGATTCTGAATCAAAGTTTCGTAATACTCTAAGGTTGCACGCTACTGTTTACGCGTAAGTTTAAGCAACAAATTTTTTTGTATTTCTCGATTGTTTCTAACAAGTCCATTACCGTAGGCTAACCGACGTGTTGGGCATGGACCGCGTTGAACCGAAAGGTCTTATGGCTGAAGAAGCAATCTTGCGAGGCGACTTTCAAACTGCATTTACGCTTTGCAAAGAATTATGTGAAAAATCTCCTGGTCCTTGTACCGCACAGGTCTTGATCAAAATTGCATTACTGATTTCGAAGTATATATCTCAGCAGCCTGAAGAAGTATATAGAGTCGACAATGTAAGTAGTGAGAGTAATGAAGCAAGCATAGACGAAGAGCGTTGGTTAACCTTTACGTTTCCTAGGATAATAAGCGTTTGACGACAAAGATTTTACAGCTCTGTCAAAACGCGGTTATAATGTGCAAGGATACAGATATTTCTGGTGAGTCTTGTTAAATTTGTTAAGAACAACAATGGAAGTAAAAAGGCTAATTCAATAATTTAACCTTAGAATATCTCGACGTGTTCAAAAAATGTGAATTGCAAGACGCGTTATTTGCTCAGAGTGAACTCGGAGATTATAGATCTGCCCTCAACAAAGGTATGGCACAATAGAATCTACGGAGTTTTCTTACTATTAGCAGCTAACGGTTTTCGACATTTTAGTAGGAGAGTCTTTCAGCATGACGATAATGAATTCAGCAGGTTCCTCAACGCGCGCTCAAGAACTTACTATATCCGATGAAGAATTTGGAGATATGGCAATAGATGATATTGATACTTATGCAAAGTCGCTGTTTGAGGATCATTATCATGAAGTAGGTCTTGTTTTGAGGAGTCAAGAGTGTATGAAACTTGCCACTTCCTTCACAATTGAGTGTTATAATCACAAACAGGTTAGTATATCGTAAATAATCATGACAGTTTGTTGAATATGTAAAATAACTAAATATGAACGGTTTACTACAAGGCTCAGTACATTGACACAAATAATAAGCCCTCTAAAATGGCCTCGAAACAGTCAGCAAACGATGGAAATTCATTGACATCAACTGCACTGCGATTGATGGAATATCTTCGTCAGAATAGCAGTTTACAAATCGCCCTTTACTTGTACCAGCTGTTTAAAGAACAAATACTACATGTGAATCCAGATAACTGGCAGAATACTGAAGCAGAAGAATTTGATACCCAGATGCATTGGGAACTGTTGGAAGCGTGTGTTCAAAAGGTACATGATGTAGGTTTATTCACCATTAATGCACAAGTATTGACCTCCTTATCTCTTAAGGTTTTAACGTCAAGACGTATTGATCATTGGCTTGGTCTTGGATATATGGTCTCTTTACCAATGGATAAAGCGTATGATACGTTTCGGGTGAGTAAAATATTTGTCATACTTAACTGTAGAAAAATCATTAATATTTTGATGTATAGGATGGTCTGGCGACAGTAGGTTCAGATTACAATCGCCTCATAAAACTAGCTGGTGTTGGAATGGGATGTGCCACATTATGGAGGCAGCGAACTCTATTCAATGATTGCAAACAGCTTGGGGCTAATGGCCGATGGTGGCACCAGTTGCGACTTCTTGGTATTTATATTCTTTGTTATTCTAGGGGTGCTGGCCTGTTTCGTTACTAAATTATAAAGTTGTTTGATTTCATAGAGATTCCTTTTGATGATGGGCAATTCAGACAATCGAAAGACGGAGACTACCAGCGCAAATTAATACCGGCTCTCCTAAAGAAGACAAATTTTGATATTATTACTGTGTTGGAGTTTGCGCGGGAATATAACATTGAAGGTAATGGCTGCTAATTTACAAGTCCAAACCTCTATAACTATTAATTATTAAAAATTCTTTCTTAACAGACGACTATGCTCTCCTTCATTGTGTCAAGATGCTTCTATTTTCAGAAGTAGACAATTACCAGAATCGTATTGCAGGCATCATTGATGATATTATCGGCAAAGACAAATTGTCTACCATGTTAATGGATACTTGTTTGACGCGCATATCGCCTTATGATTACGAAAGTTAGTCGAACGAGTTTTTTTTTTTTTTTTACAATCCAAAAATAGACGAACTGCTAAGTTATAATTATTATTGTTTTATTGGCAGGGATTCATTTTCTGTTAAAACAAGTAACAATGCTGCAACTGAATAATGAAAATGCGATTAGAAGTTTTGAAATTATCGAAACGTTGATGAACTACTCGCGCAATCGCCCTCCATCACTCGAAGAACTTGCAGAAGCGAAGAAAGGTAATGTTCACGTGTAATCTCCATTTAATCAACATAAATTTATCTGATAAAGTTATCCAGTTGTAAAGGGTGTCGAAGTACCTGTCGGTGTAGAGGAAATCGACGTTGTTCGACAGGTGACTAAAATTCGCATTTTATGAATCCGCTTAAATTGTCACTCACCTAATGCATGTATTTAGAAATTTCCGGGATGCCTTCATCGCTTACCGTTTCACCAGATCCGCAGTGATCCATGGACGGTGTTAAAGCAGGAACTTACGGAAGAGTCGATATCTAAGCTATGGCCATTAACGTCTTTATTAGGGATTCGTGCGGACAAATTTCTCGGTGCAGCTATCGAAAATTTGATCGCTCGGCTGGTAAGTTCACATTTTTCTGTTTGACTTACTAATGTAATGGGCTTTCTATTTAACTTGTAAGATTTGCAATTTAGACTGCAGACAAGCAAAACCAGGGAGGCGATTTCAGGACTACTATAAAATTCAATGACTTCAAAGGATTGGTCCAGAAGATGCAGGATAATGAAGTGGCCCTTACTTATCTTAAGTATATTGCTGATACTTTCCCGTGTGGTCCAGATAGAATTCAGGCCTTGCAGACGGGAGTTTACCGGGGAGAATATTGGTATCAGAGTCTCGTAGCGAAGGTATGATACTATGAATGCGCTATGTTTAAACCAAGCACCGTGATTCAGCGAGGGCTTTATGCATTTTATTAAAAAGAAGGACGAGGGAAAAGAGGCGCTCGAACGCGTGTCTATTGGTCTTTCGAAGTTGAAAACTTCTTTGATGACAACGGAGACAGAGTACCAGTTGAGATCTGCGGGACTGAAAGAATTTTTGGATTTCACCAATCGACCCACAGAGTGTATCTTTCAATTATATTTCCGGATGGGCGAAGAAGCGCTTCGAAGTAGAGGTGAAATTATGTTACTAGACATTTGTTTAATATAAGCGTGAAACTTACTGAAATGAAGTACTCTGAACAGACTCAATCGATATACACTCAATTGCAAAGGAGATTGCAATGAGGAATAAGTTGGATATAAACAAAATACGCGAATATCTCTTTACGGTAATAATAATACATATTTCTCTAATGTACCAACAAAGCCCTTTTTTTAATGATTTGATACGTAGACCTGGATTGGTCAGGAACAAGATTTGGAACCTGATATAAAAGAAATCACACTACCATCTATGAGAATGCAGGTAAATGGACACGGAACTTCTTTTTACATCGCAAAAGAGACGCGTTGATCAATAGAAATAAATGGAGTTGTATTATCTTCGATTATATAGGCGAATCATGGATTATATGCTAAAGCAGAGACATCAATTCAGAAGAAACTCCTGTATTTACTTAGTTGCGATGATATCGAGACAAACGTGAATAAACTATTGAAATATGCATATCAGGTTAGCCACATATTTTCTACTGTTGCGTTTCATGCTTGATAACATTAACTGATGTTGGTTGGTGACAGCAACGGGCATCTCCAAAAGTGACGACTCTGAGTAGAATAAGAGCTTTATCCATTCTCTTCCAAATTGCTGGTGCAGACGAGATATCGCGTATTCATGATTATCAGGATGCAAAGTAGGCAGCATACTTGGTTCTCACCTCTTCAGTACACCTAATATTGTGGTTTGTCTGACTAAATGACATGTTATTCAAACGAAAGACAACACATGCAGATGTTGTTATATCTTATTGATTTTGAAGAGTTGCGCATATCACAAACGCCAAAGGAATTCATGAACAGTAATAAAGAAGCACTTGCGCGGTCACTTTGGGTTAAGTATAGTAATGAACCGAAGGTATGTGAATGGTAACTTATTCGACTTTGCGAAAGTGGACAAAAATTGAGAAACGCATTTGATATTTTATTTCGATCCAGGTGGTTCAATTGATATGTAACATATGTCTCGACTATAAAGTCTACGATCTAACTTTGTGGGAAAACTCTTTGAAACAATTATCCAAATACGGGAAGGTAACTAAAAGATTATATAACTTGTAACTATCGCGAAAGCATGCCAAGCCGATAATATTAATCGATTTCTTTGTAGCATGAATATTTGATGGGAATACTTGAACGCACTAACACGATACCAGAGTTGGCTCTACGATTCGACTCGACTCAACTTGATTGTAAAGTCTCCACCTTCTAGAGCAGTCGTGGTTGATAGGCTGCTATTGCAGAATGGCAAAGCTTGGAATTCTCTCAATTGTATATAATAATCATATCACAATACACTATACTTGATGTAAGACTTCATACGAAACATGGAAATGTTGTAAATTTCGTGTTGAAAATAGTGTCCAAATACTCGGATCGGTAGTGGAATACATATAATTCTTGTCTATATCAATTGAATATACCGTATACTCATTCGAAGTGCGGCCGAAGAATTATGGAAACGTTTACAATCAACGAATCGAATATTAATCGCCTTTTAATTATATACTCCCCGTTATATCAGTAGTTGCGCGTAATTTCTCCCCTTGTTCGCAAATTGCTATCGGCCAGGGCTATTTGCTGAAAGAGTCATGAGAATTAAGACGGATTCCAGATTGGCAAGATTGACAAGATTGACATGAGAATCTCATATAATAATAATTATAATTTATAGCATAGCGTGCGACACGTTAGCAAGGTTGTTTTTGAGACTATCCGGTCAAAGTTGAACGAAGAAAGAATTTATCTACCCGATGTCTGAGCCTCAGATAGGTTTAAAAATATAATAATTTTAAATTAAAATAAACAACAATAAGAATAGTTCATAAGTATTCCTGAATTAGAATGATTGCTTAGTATTAGCATAAATCCGTTCCAAATGCCTCATAGTTTTTATACTTTCTTACGTGCAATTCAAAGCCATTGCCTTATATCATGTATTCTGTTCAGCGATTTGAAATGTAGATCTAAAACTCTGCGTCTTCTAGATTACGCAATAATGTTACTGATTATTGGTCGGAACAGAAAAGACGCGTTACAACTGTTCAATTTCTCAAAAGCATTAAAGGAAGAGTTAAGATAGTATTTCAGAAAAATATGGAATCAAATTTTTAATATCATATTATAACTTAATTAAAGTATACCTCAATGATTGAAGCCTTTATTCTGAACAACAAAATATTGATGAGTTAGATGTCTGGTACTTCTGTCCAAGTAGTTTGTTTCAGAATAACCACCATAATGTACGTGCACCACCATTAACATGTCTTTTGAATCATACAACGGCTAATAATAATAAGCATTATTATTAGTTCAGTGATAGGATCAATTAAGTATCGGTCAATAGTTGATCCAATCTCCCACGATACACCACCAACTGAACGCGGCCATAGTCTATTTGTAGATTACACTTCGTATACTCACCCTTAATTTGCCTGAGAAGGGTTTTGCGACCAGATAGACGTATTCTCAATATTGATATCTCAGCCTTCCTCTTGAGCATTATCCTTTAATGGTTCAGGTGATTGATAATATTGGTGTAAAATAATTATAGTATATTAACCGTTTATCTAATTAATTTGCATAAAATTCGGGAAGACAACCTTGGTGAATTAAGACAAGTTTTGGACACTTACCGAGCTCAAGCATGCCAACAAGATACAAATGCCCACGGTTATGGATTAACCTCTCGTAATTCTATCCTTTTGATCCCATAAAAAAATAAACGTCACAATGAGACTCGAATAATTTAGTAAATGTATTACCTTCTTGTGAGTTGGTTAATGAAAATAACGGCAATAAAATTTATTTCGCATCTTTTGACTTTAATGAATATTAATTATCAAGTCTTATGTTATAACAGATTTACTATTACTATAGCCGAAAATAATGGTAGTCGATTCTATAAGCTGATTACTTGCACCGGTGACATTATAATATTTCTTCTACATTTCGTTGGAACATGTATGATGAACACCTTAGGGAAATTTTTCTTCGACATTCAAGCATCCGCAAGTGCTTCGAGCGCAAATTCTCCATTCACATGATATTTTCGTTACTTCATTTACGACACAAACGCGATACGTACGTAAATACTGCGATGGCGTAACTTTGAGTAGTCATTTGAAAACGCGAATCGTGGACGACATTTGACTCCAATTACACAGGTATTATTACCATTAACACAAAATATTTGTCGAGCAAAAAAAGGTATTTGTTGAAAGGCTACAAAGTCAATATGCCAAATAGTCTAAAAAATGATAACTGTAAAGGATCACGAGACAATGAGCTAAGGAATTAATTCATGAAAATTCATGTGATATCAGGTGATCACTATTATATTGCACAAATTAAAGCGCGAATCAGTGCGGAATAAAAACGCGACGACAAGTGGGATCTGCAACAGTAGAGATTTATATGGAAACGTAGTATTCAACGGCGACATAGATTTTAATTGTAATATCCGCGGTCCCTTTGTTAGCTGCGAATAATTAAGAGTGGGGAACGGAGGGAATTTATGGTGTTATCATATGATGAGAAACATGATATTCGCGAGATCATCTGAACGTGCTAAGTGTCATTATGATTATTCTGATGGACCAACCACGGTGAAGTCTGATTTGCTTAGGAATCATCCCAATTAAGGCAACAATCAGTTTGTTTATCCATTTTTGATCGAATTGTCTGTCTATAGTAATTATCGTGTGGATATCCATGTTTGGTAAAGTAGTATAATAAATGGCGGAAGACGATAGGCTGCATTAATTAATTGTTTTTGAATCATTAGTCTATGACGTTGAGATTGGTCCTTGCACACTTGCAACCAAGAAGGATATTGCGGAGTAAATTGCAACCGTTTGAGATGTAGAGATAGCTTTGGAGTACAAATGAAAGAATGTTTGGCCGAAACAATAGACGAGAAGTTTTGCGAACATTGTTTATGAAGAGAAGTGAAATCATATAGACTACAAGTCATGCGTATCTGTATACTGTGTGAAATTGTATTTGTCGCTATTTATAGTCATTGTCATAAATTGTAATTAACACCAGTATTAGCATGCTCATTAATTTCTCCCATGATCGATAACCAATCATGTGGCTGTGAATTCGATCAATAGGCACAATGGAGGCTGGAGATAGAGGAATGTGTCACCAGAGAACGGCAGCCTCCAGACGATGATGTAATCAAAGAGGGGTAATTCTCTCGCTAGCGAGAGGAACGGCCTGTCCGGTTTCTAGTTAATGGGCTTTCCCGCTATTCCCTAACGAGTACGCGTTGATTCTGCTGTTATCCAAGTGGTTGTAGAGTGCCCTGAGATGTGAGTCGGGTGCTGTGAGTGATCGAATGGACTAGAACAGCCTGAGTGAGACAAAGGGAATAGGGGGGTATTAATATTGTTTGGGTAATTGGTTGCGTAACAAACATAATAATCGATAGATATTACTCAAGACGGTGATGGGAGAAGAGTACCAGTTTTTGGAAGAGGGGTGGAGGGGGGGGATATACAACAATAGAGAAGGCGTTCGTTCAATAAAATAATGGGGGATTGAATTCATGTCATGTATTCATTTAATACTAAATAAAGCACGCAATACATTTTTAATACATTTTAATTATGATTATAATCTTATATTATATAACAATAGTATATGCATTCCGCATGTATAGTATTCTTTTTCTGTTCATATTGAAGTATTACATATATTCAATGTAAGGGCGAATTAATTGTTATCCAGTTTTTGGCGGTTACAATTGCCAAATACGATATCGGGCGTCAAACAGTAAACACAAATGAGTAAAATCAGCAGATACTGTATGAAAGAGTGCAAAAACTGTTTGAAGAATGGGGGATGCTGTAGATAATCATCATAATCATAATCATCGAATATTCGTTACCATTGGTTTATTGGCCCAAATATACTAATATAATATATGTTACTCATTCATTGATGATTGATTGATCTCTCATCGGCAGGCATAGCGATTTTACAGCTTTGCATTAGCTGTACGTGATCATTGCTTAACTGCTCGAAATGCAAAGCGGGAAGATCAGAAATGCTGCTATGTATATCTGAGCTTAAGCATGTAACATACGGCATATTTGACAATTAAGAAGATTTGCTTTACAATACGTATTGCATATAATATATAAGGTATATAAGGTACAGCATAATATATATGTATTCATGTGTGCACTAAATTCGAAAAAATGAGCTAATCTGATGTTTGCCCCCGCATATATGTTATGAGTCTTCTTAAAGGGGGGGGATAATCCACATACTCCATAATACAAACATACATGTATGCTGTATGTATGCAAATCAACATTTCCTGAGACTATCTAGAGCAGAAAAGTCAATACTACATATATACTACATATATACACATATATATACACACATATATATACACATATATATCATGTATGTGCACAGTATATCCTATTATGTCTGCGTATGTTTGTGTATTATGTCCGTCTATGTATGCGTATGCTGTTTGTTCATAGCGTTAATTTTGTCCATGCGATCATAACAATAAATGAATATGCGGCTGACTATGAAAGCAAAGCGGCAAGAGGAAAAGTCTATGTTTTGTAAACCGGGGTCCCGTTCAATTATTGCCCCCCGCCAAGCGTGTATTAATTAATGTCTAACGTTTCATATAAACAGTCATATAGAAGAAGGAAAGGGGGTTTGATGAGTCCCAATAATAATAACAAGAGTAAATGTAATTTTTATCAAAAATGATTATTTTCTCAATCTTGGCGGTGATAATCCTTAGTTGGAATTTGTTGAAATGTGTTGAAATGTGTTGAAATGTGTTGAAATGTGTAATGCAATATGTGGTGCAAAATATAACAAACAAACTTAAAAACATGACTACATATAATTTAATCGACAAGGGGGTGCTATTCTATTAGTCACAATGCGACTAGGTGTTTTAGGGCCATCAAACGAAGTAAACTTTGAATGACAAGCAATGTATATGTAATCATATTAAGAATGTCATCATACTAGTCAGCTTATTGATATGAACACATGACCAATGTGCATAGACGATATCAGAGTGTGCGACATTAAATGATTTCATTAATATTATTAATGTTATATAATTCCCCATTACCAGAATGATATTATTATTGTTAGCATACTTTTATGTATAATTCTCTCCTGCAGCGATTGACTTGTGCAATAGTTTAAATCATTGTTTATTAGTAGCCTCCCGTGATTAATGCATTATCCATATTAACTGCTATTTATGGCTGACAGCACTTGGGATTCTGTGAGGTGGTTACAATCACCCCAGAATTACTGCCGACATTTAATTGAAAATGCCCGAAAGTACGTAATGCAAGCAAGCAAGCAAGCAACAAGCATAGCAAGCAAAGCAAGCAAGCAAGTAAATAAATAAACAAACCCCAGCAAGATTCTAACCATCTCAGTTCCATAATCGGGTAATGCTAGTTACCAAATTAATCAACGATTGGAGGAGGAGGGCGGAGGGGCGGAGCAGGGAAGGCAAGGGCCCTCCAACCACAACGATCAACAATGGTCTGAAAATTTGCTTGTCAGGTAGTGCAATATACGATTAATGATACACACGCTGATGGTTGATGATAAGCGAAACACCCAGATAAAAAGGTTCGTGCATAATTATAATGATGGTTAACGGTAGTCTTGCGTCATGTACCACTTTGAACTTTTACTTTGTAATCAAAAAGCTTTTATTGTCCATTCAATCAATCGCTTGTTCTTAAAAAAAATCGGCAAATAATTTGCCCATCTTCGTTAGCCAATACTAAAAGTGTCCTTATAGCAGCAGTGTTGTGTGATTCTCTCCCTTGTCTGTTTCTGTACAACCTTTTCGATCGGCAGCAACTATCGGCAGCAACTCATTTAGACACATGACCAATTGGAATGGTGGCTATTTTCAGAATGTTATATCGTATGACTATCACATCATGAACTGTATATTATGGAACTTTATCGCTAGCCATGTTCGCTTGTAATTCGTTGTACTCTAAATGACATTGTCCACGTATATTTCTGCAGGCGTCATACGGGAATGATGATGGTCCGCTCTATTATACACTATTATCCTTCACAGCCACGATTTCTTTGTTCTCTCGTCGTCACAATATTTTCGCATGCCGGCTCTCCATTGTGGGCGACTAATATACAAAATACCGATTAAGAAGAAATTCTGCCCCTCCCTTCCCCTTCCCCCCAATTGTAAGAGAAATTCTCGAATTTTTTATAAAAAGTAATGGTCGATATACGGGATGCATTGAGCATATCTTTGCTGTATTAGGCTATACACGGTGTGACGGGTGTTGATACTCGAGTTGTATAACTATCTAGGGGATTAGTATTTGTATTATGCCATCAGCATTTGCAGACCCCTTGGCCCAAATTGGACAAAATCAACAATCAAACAAGCGTAAAGTATGACGTTAATAAATATTTCACTATTTCTTACTCTTATTAATTCGTGGGAGATTATTAACTGTATTATTAATCAATAAGTTCATCGTAAAAAAAATTTTTTTTTGCCCCACTTAAAACTAAAGAAACACTTTAAGCGGGTCGTTTGATATGCAAATATGCGACAATAATAATAGTTGTCTCTTACAAAGAAAAAATATCGTGCAAACTCTAAAAAACCCAACGGCTTTTACAGCGCTTACTCACCGTCTTCCTATTCGTCAACTCTACCCCGTGCAAATTCTACCTTGCATTTGCAACAACAAAACTGCCTGTGTGATCGTGTGATAAAGTAAGGAGAAGCTTGATTGTAATATTTTATTGCAAAAGAGAGCGAGTTCTCATCACAAACCAGTTACGATCAAAAGATATGATGATATAATAATTGTGACTAATCAACAATACCAACAATACCAACAATACCAACAATACCCACAATACCCATAATATCCATAATACCATAATACCCATAGAACCATAATACCATAGAACCATAAAACCATAATACCCTACCCATAGAACCATAAAACCATAATACCCATAAAACCATAATACCCATAATACCTATAATACCCATAATATCCATAATACCTATAATGCCATATCATATATGTTCCCTAACCCCAACCAAGCATTGACCAATCTGCATTCGAGACACACTTGGAGATATGCACTATTTGCTGACGTTGTATCTTTTCTTGTCTGCATCAAACATCCAGGCAATGTAAAGATTAACGCTGTGGGCATGAGTGATGTACTTGGCATATGATAACGACATTTGCCCTACTGCTGAAGCATAAGGTAGATCTTGCATATGTTAGTTTTTATAATGGCTGCATTCTCGGTTCATTCATTTGCTCCACTGGCAATAACAATGGAAAAATATGAAATATCAGGTTTTTTTTTTTTTCACCTTGCGAAACAATCGGATACGGATGTGACGACAGTGGAATAATTAGGTTAGCGTCAGCTGCACACCCTTGCAGGCGTACAATAGAAAGAAATATACGCCACACACCCAGTTTGAGAACAGTCTCCCATCGATTACAAATATGGTAATAAATACAAGGTGACAATAGCATACTAGAGAAGGACTATTTTAATGAATGTGATGAATCGAATAGATGGATAACAATAACAACATAGATTGCCAACAAAGCCCATGTTCCGCTGTGCGCTTGCTTGTCAATCGAGTTGTTCGACTAGCTGGTTTTGCAACTGTTTGCCTAGCGGGATATGCTTATGAGATTTATATATCCAACTAACTAGCATGAATATTGGTTATGTATGTATGTATGTATGTATGTACATATGTACATGTATGTATCTGGACCTGAGAGATTAAAACTAATCCAATTCCTCGGCAAATATGGTTCTTTAATTCTGTTTGCATTTGTTATGGGTACTATTAATAGCTACAATGTTGGCTATTGTCCAATCCGACCTTGTCCACTTTCTCAGTCATTATTGATACCCATATATTTCATGACTTTGAAAAAGTACGTTGAACACTCTGGAATAACGAGGGGAACAAATGAGCTGATGTATTACATAGCGATTACAAGATGAATCATACGACAGGTTATTAAATTTGTACAAAGAACGGATTAATACCAATAGCTCGATTATATGTGACTGGCACACGATCGATGTACGCCTAAATGAGGCATCATTGGATATATAACTATACGAGAAAAAAATATTAATAGGATTGTTGGCGAGTTGCGAGTTGGTTGGTGGTGGCTCTTTTTTCGTAGGGTGGGAATGTGATATCATGTACAGAGGATCATCTACCTAACAGAGATCACCAACAAATCAGACGGGTTGATTGGTATGGAAATATGGCGTAATGGAATAGATACAATTAATAGAATAAATACTTTTATTAATTATTTGTGTGATGACGCAAGTAATAGTTGATAAAATGTAAATGTAAAATCAGCCTCTTATTATATTATATTGCGTTTCGACTTTTTGCGTTTCTCACTACAACAATGGCTAACGCCAGAATAAAGACAATGAATGATCATGAATTGACGGCGTCTTCCGTAGTGTGATTATGGTATCCAACACTGTCCAACAATGCCTTCCGAACTCCCCCTTCCACTCTCTTGTTGCCCAATACAGCAAACATCCTTGTATTCCCTTACACGAATGCCTCCTTTCCTCTTTCCGTCTTACACACTCTCTTTTTTCTTCTCTCTGTACGCTCTTTCTTAATAATAATAATAAATGATAACAATCGCCATCATAACAATGTTAATTACTATTGAGACCAGTTCGACCCACCCCCCTTCTTCCCCCTCAACAATCGATATCATCGTAATCAGTCGTATTTACTTTTACCCCTTTTCTGTATTCCTCTAAAAAATCAAGAGAGAAACAAAATACCATCCATCATCCATCACCATTCGCCCCGGATCTTCTTCCCTCCTCCAAAGAACATATCCGCATCTTGTATACTTGATATCCCGCCCAACTACCTAATCGGTTATCATCTAGGAAAAAAGTTTCCCTTGTCCTCCCCCTTTACTACCTCCACTATGTCGGTTTCCTGATCCTTCCCGTACGCTCTCCGAGCGATAACATTCTCTCTCTTGTATCACCAGCGTTGGTAATAAAAGTATAGCTGTACAACGACGTATAAATAGACACAATAAAACGAATAAATAGAATTTAATTACAGTAGTGTGGTTTCTGATTGATTGATTATACGAGGGGGTGGGGTTTGTGGGTTGTGGTTGTGTGCGTTGCGTTGGTGGGTTGTTGGTGGTGGTGGGTTGGTGGGTTGGTGGGTTGGTGGGTTGGTGGGTTGGTGGTGGTTGGGGGGACTCGTAAACTGCGTGAAAAGAAGCAAGATGAAATCATATGAATTATGGCAGACGTTTGTACATGGGCGAAACCCTGCTCGCTAATAACGAGTCGATTAGATAGTATCAGGCTGTGGGCTTGTAAGATGTCGAGCATGAGATGCATCTTAACCCGCATCGTACAAAAAATGTGGGTTCCTCACTAATCGAGAATAAAGTTTCCTCTTTTCTAGTTCTAACTAGCTAATAAAAATAATCTCTTGTGTTATCTTTTTCTCCTTATACGGAATAGCCAATTGGTGCGTTGTTTGAATACACCAAAGAAAAAGTTTTTTTTCTTGTTTCTTTGCGAAACATGGACAAAAAAGGTCAAATAAAATTTTATACAATCAGATGCCCAATATACTATCCGATATGAACGTATATTTCAACCACTAATAATAGTCGATAAACAGAATATAAATAGTATTTATACATTACGAATAAATAAATAAATAAATATTGTCTCGTTTAATTGTATCGTTTTATATTTGTTGTATATATATATTATTATTATATGCTTGTATAATTATGTTTATATCATAACAATACTTTGTATATTACAACAGTACTTTTTTAAATTGAAGGCTGATTTTTGGTTGAAACCTATTAAATTAAATTATCGCTTATTGTAATTGCAAGACATCTAACTATAACATAAAACTTGATAAAGCCAGCTTCCTCCACTCCCTTTCCTCTCTCTTTGCCTGGAAGTATACCAGCCTACAAACCCTTCAAATAATAATCCTCTCTTAATAGACCATCCTCCTAATAGCAACCTTGCCTTCTCCCCCTCTCGACTCCTCTTCGCTCACCTAGATATTGATTAAAGAAGCATAACAAAAGACTGGTTGCTTACAGGGAAACATATAGAAACTAGCAACACAACAGATTGGCGGCAACTCGCGTAGATAGACACAAGCAAACACCTTTTCCGATTTATGGCTGGTTTCCAGAATTCAAATAAGCTATACACCGAATCATCTAACACCTCTGCATTAACAACTGTTACCACTCACTACACTCAGCAAGCTCTTCCCCACCCCACAACGCCAACTTCTCCAGCTCCATCACTGCCCACCACTACCAACAGCAGCAACTCCAATATTACTCCCACCGCCAACTCGTCTGCTAAAAACAATCTTACTTCGGTTCCCCGTTCATTAAATACCGCTCCCGTTCTACAACACTCGAATAATTCTGCCTTCTCTCCATATCAGAACATCCCTCAACACCCAACTCCCGTAACCACTCCCACCTCAACTAAACCTCAACTAATACATCCAGACTCCACGATGATGGCCTCTCATTTGGACAGTAATGCTCTAATTTATCCCCAACATACTGCACATTTTGCCAACCCGCCAAACCAATTCTGGCCATCATGGAACACACTCAGCGGTGGCAACTCTCCTGGTGCTGTCGCCATATCCAATACTGCTGGCGGCAGCGCTTTTATGCCTGCTGTTGGCTATGGAGCAACACCCGGTGGCCTGTCACAGCATAACCCTCGGCCAAAACTAACAACTACAATATGGGAAGATGAGGGAACGCTATGCTACCAAGTCGATGCTCGAGGAATTTGTGTAGCAAGACGTCAAGGTATGAGAATACCTTTCGTGATCTGGGTGATCATAATCAGTTTCGCAAGTTTTATATAGTCTAACATGTGTTTGTTATCCATCCCACCTGTCAGATAATAATATGATTAACGGCACTAAACTTTTGAACGTTGTGGGAATGTCACGTGGAAAAAGAGATGGTATTCTAAAGAATGAGAAAGGGCGTGTAGTCGTTAAAGTTGGAGCAATGCACTTGAAGGGCGTATGGTAAGTTTGCAATAATGACAATAGTCGGTTGGCTAAAGAGTTCATTCATATCAAGCATTGTTGATCGCTTATGCAACTTGCACTCTTTTTATTTCCATAAACGATAGGATTACATTTGGAAGAGCAAAGACTCTGGCTCAACAATTCAAGATCCACGAGTTATTATACCCGTTGTTCGTTGAGGATCCAGGTGTCTTCCTTCACAATTATACAGCGCCTATGCAGACAAATAGAATCCCTTCAATGAACGGTGTCGGTGCACACACCCAGTGGCGACCGCATACATTTACAAATGCATTTAACGGTCCTACATATGATAGGCAGTGGTATGGCTATAGTAATGGTGGCGGAATAATTAATCAAGCATCCCAACCACAAGATCACAATTCACCTGCATATCCACCAAACGCAAAGTATGTACAGAATGATTTTACTAACGTGTTGCTATAGTTCATTCTGTCTTACTCAAGCATTTTCTCGTATCTAGCAACCATGCAACCCAACACATAGACGATGAATATTCTAATTATGCAGTAATCAATGGGCAGCCACAAGGCCAACAAAATGTAGTCGTTTCTGGGACGACGGTTAGTATTTGACGCTGGATTGAGACAAATAGATATTTATTAAATATAGTACTAACTGTTACATGATCCATTTCAATAATCCCCTCACGATCGACGTTTCAGACTTCTTTCCAACCACGTTCACCAGTCTCTTATGATACTGGTGCTTCTGCTGCCATCAACTCTGGACCTAATGCACGACCGGGCACCCCAGTGTATCCCAACGTTAAATCGGAAGACGCTGTTGGTAGTAATGGAAACAATTATTACCGACAACCGGCAGGGATTTATAATCATCTAGTCTCTGCAGATGTTGCAAACGGGACGACACCTCAATCGAATTCCACATCACAAATAATTGGTCAAAAACGAGGCTATGTTGGCGATGATGAGACTGACGACTATAATGGATCAAATCAATCGAGCCCACCTCTTGCCATGCATCCACCGCCATTGAACGGCATTCCTGTCAATACGGCTATGAATGTCGCTGCTGGCTCATTTCCAAGCCCGATGAACGCTAGTCCTAATTCATCTCCTGGTTCATCTGCTTTTTCTGGATGGCCTGCTGGCAAACGTGTCAAGTACGAATTCTCCGAGTCAACGGCGTCCTCTTCTGCTCAATCATCACCAAGGATTAGCGGATATGCGCTTCCTGGACTGGCTAATGGTGCTGGGCCATCCGCTGCACCCGCAACTCCGACACAAACATACACTAACAGTTCTCTGCAACTAGTAACAAACGCACAACAAAGTAGTCCGCACCATTATTCATCAGCTGGAGCGAATGCAAACGGTCCTGCCACGGGTACCACTACACCTACAAATGAGGGATTAGATCGATATTTTCAAGACAATAGTACCGTTTTACACACACCATCACCAGATAATGCTCCCGTCGAGGAGGCAAGGCGATATGAACAATATCGAAGAGAAGAAACAACAAGTGAGGAGATCAATAGTAATAGCTGGGGAGTGGAATAGAATAGACTAATGTTCATAGGTTTTAAAAAAAAATTAGATACACTTCTTGAATTTCGAATTTGTGTAAATCATGCTTTGCTTTCTTTGTTTCGTTTCTTTTTTGACTATAAAAGACCAAAAAAAAATAATGAAAATCCAAGAAACAATTATTTCTTTTAGTATTTTTCTTTGCTTTTACTTTTTCTTTTTCTTTTTTTAAATTACACTAGTAGCAAAAGTTTCTCTTGATACCTCTCGAATGGACTCTTTAGATTCTTTAAATTCAAGTTTAGATAGTGACCGGGAGAGTACGGGAGATTTCTACCTCTCTTTTTTTTTGTTTGCTCAAACAAGTTTATACAGTTGGGTTTGGTAGATGGGCTGCGGGACTTTTTTGGGAACTTTATAGCCCGTCTTGATGCGAAATAATACCGATTTAGCTCGAGTCGGCTGTAAAAAGGTTCCCATCTTTTAAATACAATTTTTCTGATACAATGTGTCGTTCAAAGATTTTCGTGTTAGTAAAAGAAAAAAAATAAATAAATTGTATGTAAGATATAGAGTAATTAATATCTTTTTTCGAGGTGTGGAAATGATAAAAATGTACCGGAGATAATTTAATTATTTAATGCTGATCATGCTATGCTGATGCAGGGCCCACATAAATCGGTCCAAATTCGTCAGAGTATTTTATTAATTTGTAGCATACTGTACTAACACCAAATCAATCAGGCGGTTTAAGTAAAAGTCAGGTGTTCTACCATTGAGCTAACAAGTCTTATAGTCTACTATAAACATGATACTATGGACTTGTTGTACACCACAAGTCACGTATTCGATCATGTCACATGTCCGAACATTTAACAACGGCAGGCCATTATTTTTAATTTCCTTTTTTCTGTTTCTTTGAATGGTAGACACACAAGAATGAGGGTTCGACTCCCTTATCCATAAAAAGACCATAACTCAATAAACAAAAAAAGAAATTTAAAAACTAAATCAAGAGTTAAGCTGCTCTCAAAAGCAGCACTCTAACTCGTAACGTTGACGAGAGTTGTTTTTCAATATTAATTAGTTGATTATATGAAAATTCCGGAAGGGTACGAACAATATTCAATAATTTTTTCGATGTTTTTAAGGCGCAGATTAAAAACCATTTAATATTAAAGTTTTGTTTGTTGGTTTTTTTTTTCCCCACAAATTATCTTCCCACAATTTCAATAAGAGTAACCACCATTACTAGAATAATATAACATTGAACATAACTACTATGTGAAAAGGCGTGGAGAGATATTCATCGCCATCAATTCTTGGAAAAGTAATTTACATGCATATGGAATGTGGACTTGCGATATCTGTGTGAAATTAACAAGTCAGTAAATAGCTGCAGTTTTAAGTGACATAATCTGATGAGCTTCCTCGTGGCAGAATATATCGTAATTACCTGTGTAGTATTCTTACAAGCTTTACATTCAAAAGTATTCTTTTTTAAGTTTGCTATAGCCATCAATCCGCAAATGTCACAGACATGTATGCGGTATGCATCAGACGCGTCAAAAAGCCGTTCCTATTAAAATACAACGAAAACATGTCGACGTGAAAAATAAATTCTACAATCAGGTAATAATATTTAAAAAGGGGAACAAACATACCTTGAGGAACATGGCTGTACCGTGCGAAATCATACAGTCTCGTTCCATTTCTCCAAAACGTAATCCACCGTCGCGACTCCGTCCTTCTACTGGCTGCCTTGTAAGAATCTGTACGGGTCCTCTCGCCCGTGAACTGATTGATAAAAATAACACATTTAGTAGAGTTGCAGACACTGTCTAAACATTCACAATTACTTTACTCACTGAATCTTGTCGTCTACCATATGCTTGAGACGCTGATAATAGGTAGGGCCCAAAAATATTTGGGCCGAGAGCTTGCGACCCGTGTGTCCATTGTACATGACTTCGAAGCCTCGGGACTGGTAACCCTGCTCCCTGAGACCAGCCGAGATTGCTTCGACAGTCACGTCTGTGAACGGTGTCGCATCACCCTCACTACCTGTTAGGGTAGAGACCTAGCCAAATAACATAATAAGTAAGCTTGCGACAGCAGAAAAGAGTTGATAGTTAATCTGTAGTTGTTTAACTACCTTTCCTAGCAGACATTCAACCAAATGACCTATCGTCATACGACTCGGAATAGCATGCGGGTTTATGATTAAATCCGGTGTGATTCCGTCTGCAGTAAATGGCATATCCTCCTGGCGATATGTGACGCCAATAGTACCCTTTTGACCATGACGACTCGCGAATTTATCTGGATGGTAAGGTGAATGAATAAAGTGCAATTGCTCATAATACCTGTTCTTTTGCAATATCATCGCACTCACCTCCCATTTGAGGTATACGGGTACTTCGCACACGAACTTTAACAAATTTCATTCCTTCCTGATTAGTTGTCACCATGACTGAATCGACGATTCCCGATTCAGTACTTCTAAGAGGAGTAGACGCATCACGTTTTGTATGAGTGCTTTGTCGTTGACCTAGTTCCAGGGTATCCGGAGGAATCGGTGTGACCTTTCCAATAATAATATCATCTCCAGAAACTCGAGTTCCAGGAGCAACTAGCCCGTCTTCTTCAATTTTTTCATAGGTTCCATGCTTCAAACGAAGCGTTGTTTCTCTTGTGGGTTTTTCAAACTCCTCAATAGTCAACATTCCCTAGAGATTTTCGAAAAAAGCAACGTGAACTATTGTTTTTGATGTTAAATGATAAACAAACAAAACTTACGTACCACTTTCTTTTCCTGATCCATATAACTTCTGTAAAACATACTCCTAAACAAACCCCGATCAATGCTACTCTGATTCATGATTACCGAATCTTCCTGGTTATATCCGCTATAACATAGGATAGCAACGATCGCGTTCTGACCAGCAGGCAGTTCACGGAACCGCAAAAACTCCATGGCACGTGTTGTTACAAGTGGTTTTTGGGGATAGTATAAAATGTTTGCTAAAGTGTCCATTCGCAGTTGATAATTTGTAACATATACACCCATCGCTTGTTTACCCATAGCGGATTGATAAGTATTACGAGGAGACTAGAGAAGAAAAGAAAACAAATCAGACATGAAACAGCATATCGGTATAACAATAAATTAAAATTCATGGAAAAAGTATTTACTTGATTGTGATCTGGGAAAGGTATGATGCTCGCACAGATGCCTAGAATCATACTAGGGTGAATTTCACAATGAGTCCAGGAGTTTGTATACGCGGCGATATTGCTTTTAACACGTGCAGAGACATCCTTCACTTTCTGCTTTGTTATTTCTTTTTCACCACCAAGATGGTATCGCCGCGATTCGGCAAGGTCTTGTGGCGTCATACAAATCATAACTGTTTCTTCTTCTTCGGCATCTATAAGCTCGATGCATCCGTTCGCAATTAGATCTTGCCAACCGAAAGTAGGCGCGTCTGGATCATTTTTCTAATAAAATCGTTATAATCTTTGACTACATTCAAAAGAAAAAGAGTTGTTTGCACAATTGGAATATTGTGTCGTACCGATTCTTCCAGCTTCTGTACTATTTCCTTAGTGATTACCAATCTCATGTCTTGCACAATAAATAGTGGCCTGCAGACTCTTCCAGCATCTGTATAAAGTCGTAATTCCCTTTCACGAATGTCTCTGACAACACTTACTTCTGGGCTCACATCGACGCATCGTCTCAAACGTTTAAGAGTATTGACAAGTTCTTCTGGATCATGAGTGACCCCAGCCCAACTACCATTCACAAATATCTTTGTAGCTTCATTCAAATTGACGTTGCTCGATTGTATTTCAGCAAGATTCTGCATGCCAAACTCCTCCAAGAATTCAATAATCGGGTCGGATGAGCTCCCAACAGAAATATAGGACATTAAAGCCAAGTTCTTGACCAAACCGCAAGCTTGTCCTTCAGGCGTTTCAGCAGGACAAACCATACCCCAGTGCGTATTATGAAGCTGGCGTGGCTTGGCAATCTTTCCGTCACGTCCCATCGGTGTATTGCATCTTCTCAGATGGGAAAGTGTAGACGCAAACGTATAGCGATTGAGTACTTGCGAGACACCGGCTCTCGACTGAATGTCGAATAATAATGCAATTAATCCTAGCATCAAGAATGAGGATATATAAAAATATTAACATAATGCCTATTATACCTGCATGGCCTTCTTCTGATCTCCCCAATTCCCCGTAGCCAAAGAATATTTTAATCCATTAGTAATAGTCTGCGCCTTCACTGCCAAATTGAGGTTAAATTCACGACTTGTATCGATGCACTGTAAACAAGAAGTCATCGATGTTAGCGCTGTGCAGTCATGATCGTATAAGATTGAAGTGACAAACCTTGCGCAAATAGGCACCAATATCTTTTGTAAGTTTTTTAAAGAGCATACGGAATAACGACGCTAGTAGTGGTCCGGCAAGATCCATCCTTTTCTTTCCGTAATGATCTCGATCATCTAATTCGCGCCTCCCAAGGGCAGCGAGCAGTAATCGATGTACCATATAACCGAAAAAATATGCTTTTTTCGTTTCACATTTAAATTCAGTACCGACATGAGGCAACAGTTCTTTTTGTAATATTTCTCTTGCGTACCTAAATACCATTAAATTATTCGTGTCAACATTTTTCTCATAATGATATTCACTATGAATACATCACACATACTTTATACGCCTATCGCGAGTTGCTCCCGTAGTTGTCCCTCTACGACCGATCCAATCCAAAGCAACCTATAGTTATGTTAGAAGTATGGCTACTAGTTGCAAAATGTTTTGATACACAGAGATCAAAATGATACCTCTTGGCTTTGGATTGCAAAAGCCTCCTCTATGCACGGTTTGAGCGCCTCCAGCATTTGGAAATCATTAGCATCATAGCAGATATGTTCAAGAAACTCCTTATCTGCCACTAGGCCAAGAGCACGGAATACAATCACCACTGGAACATCTTTTTTAATATATGGTATGGTCGAGTGAATATATTGACCCGTTGACTATTGCAAAAGAAAGATTAGCAACACAGATTGATTCCTGTTATATAGACAACAGATTACACTCTTGGGTGTGAACATACTCCTCTTTCGGCCGTCTTTGCCAATAGCTTGATCATCAGGGAGCTTGACTGCTTCGAACCTTTTTCGACAGCACTCCTTATCTCGGCCGTGTATGAATATGGTGAAGGGGGTGACTTCGCAAAGACATACACTGTATTAGTTGCCATCCTTTCTTGAGCGATAAGCACCTTCTCAGAGCCGTTTATAATAAAATAGCCACCCTGATGGTAAAAAGAAATGATTGTAGGTAAAAATACGCGCAAGATTAAAATAAACGGGTTGATCAAGTCCGAGTTTTTGAGCAAACCTGATCATATGGACATTCGTTCAAGGCGTATAAATTCTTATCCTCCAATCCATGTAAAACGCAGAAAGTTGATCTTAGCATTATCGGTACCTGTCCAGCAAGGCATGTTTTTTTGTATCGTGAATATTCACAAATCAATTATTGACATGTATGGTGAAAATTGTCAGATTTCTAACCTTTCCCACAAAGACTTTATCGAAATCTGCGGGATTCTGATTCTCTTCTTGAAGGTCGTCTTCGTTGAACATATCATTCACATTCGTCTTGTCTCGATTGGCAGGTGCTCTAGGATCCGCATGTGCTATCTTCTCCCTCATGTCAACGTATAATGGTGCGGCATATCTGTTGTATATACCGAAACAATCCCGTTAAAATCTAATTCTTTCAAGAAAACTCTATAAAAAATAATTAAATCAAACAAAAATACGATCGAAAACCGTACGTCAAGTTCCGAAGTCGAGCTTCTTGGGGAAACATGGCTTGACAACTACCATCCGCTTCGGTCATTGTCGGTTTGGATAAATAAACTTGACCGAATTGAATGTAAAATCGTCTCTGATGTGAAGTAAGTAAGCCTTGAGATATTTAATGAACGATTCACGATCGCACTCTATTGCACGCAGTAGCTCCACCCCACCGTCAACATATATAACTGAATTAAAAGTTGTGCCATCCTTCAATAGTCAATGATGGTAGAGACCATATATTAGAGCGCTACTTCGAAATCTCCAAGTTCTCTTCTACCATCTCGGCTACTTCAAGAGAGCATAGCTTTATTTTCTTTTTTATTTACAAGCATAACGACACTTTCTAGAGCAATATATAATGCTGCGATTTCTACAAACACACCCTCTCTAACATAATTCACGATCGCCACTTTTGAGATTCAATATTCATTATAGCTTTCTACGGATCTGTTACAAGTTCAATCCAAGGGAAGCAATCAGTTTACATACCGCCTGATCACCTTCGCTTCCAGAGCCTTGTATTGTTTGTAGAACTAGATTCCTGTTCTCGTCAACAATCTCTTGCATAGTGTTCTGAACAAACTCGTCGAACGAGTCCAGCTGTTGACGAACAAGTCCTTTGTCGTTAAAAAATGTTTGAATGACGGCCCAGCAGTCTTCCTGGGAAATGTCTCCACCATCTTCTTCTATTATATTATCTGGATCGTAGTGAAGTCCTTGGTACATGGTTTTCGTTAGGGATCTAACCTGATCATCATCGTTTTTTTTATTTACGTAATAACCAAACTTCTACGTCATCAATAACTTAACGTGCTGCGCCAGCGGCACACAATTGTTAAACGAACGATCGCTTTTATGATCTGACACTCTATAAAAAACTAAAAATGTTTATAGGATATTTAGCTGAATATACAACACCAGACAACTCCTTTAAGTTACGAATCATGACAAAGGACGACCATGAGGGATTCTGTTCCGAAGAGTTTAAAAGATAAATTTATATAATAAAGATATAAAGTAAAACAGAACCTATAACCACATTGTCCCACACATCGAGAGTGTTGGCTTTGTTACACGTATACAAATATATAGTATATGCACCTCCCCATTCATTACAGTGATTGTTGGATACACGCCAATTCCAATATCAAGAATATTTTATAATTTTCATTTGCCGACAGTACCGACAGTACCAATTCTCAATTTCTCAAGTTCTTCCTTTACCATCTTCCGTGTTGTTCCATTCGTAGCGGCAGTCGACAATTTAGGGTTTTCTGAAGATAAGTTGGTTGCGGAACCATTCGCAGATGATTGTGAGGATCTACTTGTGCCTGAATTGAGTGCCTTCTTTTCAAGAAGCCCTTGGAAGAAATTATGAAGAACTTCATTCTGGGAAGGTCCTTGTGCCGATGCCCCTACGCCATTTACAGTGCCATTTGTAGGAACACCGTTAGAAGCCGGCACTTGGGCTGTACTTTTGCTTTGATCCTATGAATATAAATAACACATTTAGAACCGCCCCCAACAGCTATTACTTGTTGATTCCCAAACCTCATCGGAGTTACTCACCCCTTTGTTGCCAATCCCGAGTTTAGCCCATCTCTCTTCGTCAATTCCACCAATGTTAGTGTATGCAGCTGTATAAGCTGCTGCACCCATTGGCCCAACCACCGATGGTGCCATTTGCACTTTTTCGCCATTTGCTTTCGAGAATGTATCATAATATTCCTTAAAGAAGTCTTGTTCGTCTTCAGCAACAATCATATCTTGTTCTGACAACGGCTGATAATAAAGGAAGGAAGTTTACTATATTTCCTATTGTTCACAAATGCATGCGGCATGCAAAAGGAAATTACCTTGTCGTCATCTTCCTTATAGATGACTTCATCGTATATCTTTTTAGCGCTCACACTACTATCATCTGACTGATTACTATCGTCCCGATCAATGTCGTCATCCCATCCCTCCGACAAACCTTTACAATCGAATTCTCGGGAAATATTGATCTTTGCCCAAGAATCCCATCCAGTTGGAATCATTACTTGCTCTTTGTTAACAACGTCAGTCTTTAAATTAAAAGCAAATGCAGATTTGTTGGTGCTTGAAGATGATTTTGCACCAAGAAGTCTGTAGAGAATGTATTTACGAAGATTCTTGATTGTTTCTGGATGTTGAATAGATGTGTAGAACAAAGCGGCGCCATCTTTAACAGCAAAAGTGTGAAAATAAGCGATAGTTCTGTTATAAAAGTAAATATAACTGAGATAAGTTGTCGTTCACTTACACTTAAGGCAGACTGTTCGTAAACTTTGCTGTATGTATTCAAACTGTTCTTCTTTGAATTTGAATTTAGAATCTTGCTCGAGATTTGAAATATTATCAGACTAAATTGTAGGAAAATTTTCTGTTCAATATGTTTGACTCAACTTTGAAACGTTTTTTTTTTAGAATAAAATACTAATCCAGACCTTTGCGCAAACGACAACTAACGGAATGCCCAAATTAGTTGTTAGAGTTCCTGGACCCATAGGAAGTGCCACGTCCGATTCAGGTTCAAGAACATTGGAATTAGGTGCAGATGTCTCAGAGTCGCTATATGACTGAATAAACTTTTCCACTGTTATATGCTTACATGTTAGTTAATTCCACATAGAAACACTAATCACACTTAAAAATAGAAAACGTACATAATTCCGTCATTTCTTCAACTAGAACTTTGCCCTTTGTCCAACCATTCTTTGAACCAGATTCACCCTCTTTCTTCACAGAATCGATTGCCTGTTCAACCACTTTGATCCAACGCTGCAACGTCTCGACGAAAGTCCACGGACGAGACCAATCCAAGACTATCACAATAAGCGATTCTGGTAGCGTTGTTAGATTGAGAGCGAAACGAAGCAAAGAATGATAGGCTTTATCTGAGCCCGCCAGCTGGTAAAATCCAAGACGAGCGATTGTGTCATCTGCAGATCAAATGACCAAGGTTAAAAAAACACGCCGCAGTTAATCCAACACGTTCAAAACATCAATCTGTTGCATCTTAAAAGCGTTTGACGTTCCTTTCACGAACAATTTTACCGTGCAAATATGACATTACAAATACTACAAACCTTCAGCTTCATCATCGTCAATATCAACAAATGTATAACTAAGTGCCAAGTCATTACTCTGATTGTCTCCTTTTGATAATTCATCCTCTGCTTTGTTAAGACTGCTGTTGCGGTCCGAATCGTCTTCACCCTTTAAATAACTGATGAGAGTGGATTTTCCCGACTCCTTATCACCTTGTTTCGGGATGGATACGTACAAGTTAGCGAATACTCTAGGTTTGATTTTTCATATAGAATAAAATGAACCTTGGTTTATACTGATTCTTTACTGACAGAAGGGACGAACCTAGTATTATTGCGTTTTTTGTTGGAATAACCTTAGAGGACGATACACTGTCCAGTATGGAAGACCAAATGCCTTCTTCTCGGTCCTGTTTCTGCCCTGAAGTGCCATCTACAAGCTGTGCTGGTTGTTCATCATTCACATTAGAGTCTCCTGTGTTGGGTGCCATAGCCTAAACTTTCGAAGAACTTATTGAAAGGACTTGAAGGGGTATGTGAAGCGGGATTAGTTATGACGTCGACTCGATTACAAGGGGCACCAAGGGTGGTCACGGGTGATCTGCAAAGCGGTTTTCCACAAGTCGAAACGATTTTAGTGGGGTAAGGTAAGCATGAAACGGAGTTAATTAGGTATCGTTACATTGTATATGCTTGCCAAGTTGCACCCTTTGTAGCATCTTAATGAACAAAGAACATCGAAACATCACGTGTTACTAGTATGTGATTTCATATGATAATGTGGGGCATGCTGCAAGAGCAAAATTTCAGGGGTTCAGCGTTACTAATGCCAGATTTACAAAACGCCACAAGACGCGTCGGGTACTCATTCTATTACTATTATTGACATTCTTCCCAAAATGGGCTTTTTGACTACGCAAAGTCAGGAAGATCACTCATTTGTTCGATTCGACAGGAAGGGTCTCGGTTACTATTATCTACTGCTATTTATCTACCGCTGCTAGAGTACTGCTAATTTAGTGGAAAATAGAGCTAAATCATGGCAAAAGAAGATGCTCATGTTTCAGTTTGTTAATTGTGATTCATTTTTAGGAAAAATATTCTCTTTTGAACTTAATAGGCAATACGTATAATCCAGTTTTTGGTTGAACAGTACCCAGTCAAACATGTGGGCAATGACCCCGAAATATTTGTGTGGCGTTATTGCCATTTCACACATTCTCATCGTTGCTCATCGTAATAATATAATGTAGGAGGAAGATGAATGACACCATAAAAAGACTTGTAACAGAAATGGTGCATGATCCATTGTGCGGCTTTCTTTGTTCTTTGCGGCCATTATCATTCTGTCATTTGGCCCACATCTGACAATAGTAAGACCGCCCTTGGAATGTACTTGAGGACAATGACAAATGGGAGGGTGAATTCAATTACCAAACTTAATTGACCTGGTGTAGTCGAAATGCACCGACCGGTACACATGTGAGGTCCGAACCGCTAGTTTTAACTATTCGTCCTGAATGGTTCTTTTGGCAAAACGTCATACTAATACTAACCATACCTCATTAAAGCTTTTGTCTTCTAAATTTACATTTATTCGAAAATTCAATCACAATATCAAATGTTTGAGTTATCCAATCTTACGTCTGCACTTCAGTATGAGAGTTCGAAAGCGATACCGACTAGGTGGAGTGATGCAACATGTTTGAGCAATAAACCTAACTCAACTATAGTTACCTAACTCTTCCGAAACACAAAAATCCTGTAAGCTATAACGAATAACATTACTGATAAATAACTTACAAACCCTGTTATGGAAAATAAATGGATGAAGGCTGGCATTCAGCAACTTGCGACTAAATTCGCAACAACTCTTAAACAAACGTTTTCAATAAGAGTCTGGAGTCTTTTAAGCACCCCGAACAAGATAAGATACCCTTCTAACGATCAGTGGAAATGTACCCTTAAGACTGATCGTGCTTATTATCAACAACGTGAATGTAGGCGGTTCGTTATAATGAAAAGTGATATGAGCTTTTCGCCGAATAAACTATCCTCCCACTTACTGTATTTCTTTGGCCAAAGTATCCGATTTTGACATAAGGTGTTCACTAGTACTAACCGTATCTCGTACGACATTGATTTTTTTTTCGAAAATAGTTTACGAGAAATATTTTATATTTAGCACACCTAGACTTTTTTAGTTACAAAACAAAAGACGAATTAAAATTTAACCTTACTGTTTATTTCAATGTTTGCAAGTAGAAAAGGCTAAATACTTATTAAAGCAATTAAAACAAATTTGATATAGTAAAACTGATAAAAGAACAAACAAGATATACGTTATTTACTGCGTCTCACAATGTTAAGCATTAAATCACATGACTCAAATATTCTTGTCACCTGACATACGACATAAAAATTGTGTCTGAAAGTTGTAACCTCAACGAGCATGTCTAACTCCAAGCTCACAGGAATATTTACGACTGAATCTGACAAATTAAAGCATTCGATCGCAGGAGCAGTAGCTGGTTGCGTTAGCTCAGTGGTCACCTGTCCTTTGGATGTGGTGAAGACTAGGCTACAGAACCAAAGGAAAGAAAGGAAAGGGAGTAACAGTGTGCCTTTGTATAAAGGAACTGGCGGTAGCTTGTCAACTTAACTATATGTCGTCCGTCAAGATCGCGCAGCACTCTTTGGTCGCAGTTGCTGCAGAAAGAGCATCCATTGATAAAGCAAGACTTCTTTTGTGCGGTCACAGGTACACTGAAACGCATATGGAACGAAGAAGGGATACGTGGTTTATATCGTGGTCTTGGTCCTACGTTGTATGGCTACCTTCCTACCTGGGCTATCTATTTTAGCGCGTACGACCACTTTAAAAGGGCTTTTGGAGCAGGTAAATTTTAAGAAATTGATTAATTTACATAGATTTTCATGCCTGTACTGTGTTTGATCGGAACGACCGTAATTTCGTACGGCCTATGGAAAATCGCGGGCGCCAGTGGTTGTGGTTTCTCGCGTATCAAAAGACAATAACTTTGTCACAAGCATGTCTTTTCTTCCATTACGACATCAAGGGTGATAGTTTCTATGTCGGTTAAGACCAGGAATCAATCTCATTTTTATTGTTGCAGTTATGCGGTCTGCAGAATTGATTTGAAATGGCATTCTTTTTAATCGCTGGTTTAAGAGAAGATTAAACAAAAGATTAAGGCTGACGGAGGCCTCTTTTGCTATGAATATTCTGGTCAGAACGAACAGATCACCAGTCGATGGTTCACATTTTTGCGGCCATGGGTGCAGGCGCCACGAGTACTGTCGTTACCAATCCATTATGGGTTATTAAGACTCGATTCATGGTAAGCGGTTAGCTATTTAAGGGTGGAGCTATTGGCCAAACAGTTTTTCATCAAATGTTTAGATATTCATGCTCATCTTGTTTGTAGACGCAGAATGTCACAAGCACACATAAGTATCACAATACATTCCATGCTTTCAAGATTATTCTTCGTACAGAAGGTGTCAGAGGATTCTATAAGGGTCTTGGACCATCTTTAATGGGTGTGAGTCACGTAGCTGTGCAGTTTCCATTATATGAGAAGATGAAATTATTGCTTAGTAAGCATCTACATGTCTCGATATAATTCGGCCGTCGTTTTTCGATAGACAATCTAATGTATTAATGTTACTTTAGACTCTTCGGATCAAGAGGAGCTTTCGTACCCGGCGATTCTCTTTGCATCTATTGTCTCCAAGATGGCAGCGTCGCTGGCCACTTACCCACACGAAGTCGTGAGGACCCGTCTCCAAAGTCAATCCACACAACCTCATAGATATCACGGCATGTGTCATGCTGTCAAAGTGATTTACCGGGAAGAGGGTTGGGTAGCTTTCTACAAAGGGATGAATACGAACTTATTACGAACTGTCCCCGCGAGTGCCTTAACGATACTAACTTACGAGATACTGCTTAGGAGATTGAATGCAGGGTCTACCAAAGGCGGTTAGTGACTACCGCGTGGTCAGTACTTAACCTTGGTTCCAACAGGCATGTGGTCGTAGTCAAGGTCAACTCAATTACGGCTGTTGCACGGCACCTTTGAGCAGAATTGCGTCGTATGGTGACGTGAAGGTGACCAGACTTTATACAATGCCGACAAGGGAAGTAAGCATTGTGAGTTGTAATATCAATGAATTGAGTCGGGTTTCAGAATTAACTGGTAAACGTGTCATAGATTTAATTTTCAACATTAGAGTGTTTGCAAATAGTTTCTGCTGGATTGACCTTTAAGGTACAAGTATTTCATGTATGCTCGAGAAATAAAAACGATATTTTGAATAGATATTAATATTAATTTTCTTCCTATTAAATAGTGCTTTTTTGAAGGGAATAAACTCTGTCACCGTCTCTTCTTTTGATTAAATGGGTTATTGGTCTCAACTTTCAAGAAACCTCCTTATTTATGAAACGATATGTTGCCCATTTTAGTAAACCGTAAATGGTATATCTTTTTTTTTATATATTATAACCGATTTCAACTTGCCTAGGTTTCAGAACAATTAGTGTGTGCTGAAAAATGTTGGACAAACTTCATCACCTCATCTTCAGAATTCAAATTGAATGATTAACATTGAATTTCAAGCCAGTCTTTATTTATCCTTTAAATTATGAACATTTCAATTTCTTTTCCGTTCAAAAAATTCGAATTAAATGATGATTTTATAATTTATGTATATCCTCACAGTATCAAGTATATGATACAAGAATTGTTAAGTGACTGTCGGTAATTCGAAACACATGTCAGATTTTTTCATATTACTCTTATATATAGAACAATTTGCAGTATATGAAATGGGCCAGACTGCACAAATGGCCGGTGTGGCTGAGAAATTACTAATGTAGCCGATGACACTTTTGCGATAGACCGATTTATAACTCGATTCCGCTGGTAAAAATACAAGCGATGGAGTAATGCGATTGACAAGACTCGATCATCCATGTATTTCAGGAGAAAAATTCTTCACGCTTGTAGCAATCGCGGCACTGCCATTCGTTTTCCAAATAGGTGCGACCTTCATCCATCGCTTTCAGCTGGGCTATCAAAAATATATATTGTTTGGATCTAGAGAGAGCTTGAAATGCCTCACGTAATTCGGCAAACTCTTCTCTCGGAATCATTTTTGAGCAACCACAATTGCAACCTACTGTAACTCCAAGAAACGTATTGCTTGTCATATTTCAGTGGAACCATTATAAACTATCTTTTACAATCTAATATGGTTGTAACGAATTCTACGGGACTGGAAAAATATTCCTTATAACCAAGGTCTCTTTTTATAGCAAATATATATTCATTTAATAATTGATTTGGAGACAACCTTCATTATAAACAGATCTTCGTTATAGCCAAAGTGATTAGGCCATAATTTTATAACTTGGAAGTAATTCCTAATTGTTGTTGTAAAGGAAGAAAAGAAGGTTTATTGTTTATTATTCCTCAAATAAAATGATCTATAGATTTGTTTGGTATGCTTTCTTGTGATTAAAATCTTCATAATGCACTGCAATTATTTAATATATACTTATTGTTTCTTTGAATTTGTGATTTAAAAGCTCAGTCTATTAGTAAGTGCAGTAATTTGCAACATTCACCTTTTAATTATTTCTTTCGTGTTGACATGCCATTGAGGCGTTCACTACGCCATCTAAACCTACTACTACTACCACAGATTTTCGATCTCCTCACAAGGTCCCAGTCTTGAACATACCACCTCCTATGATTGAAGATGATCTTAGCGATTAATAAACTCTCACCCGAATAATGAACATAGTAATAGTTAATGACTGAATATACAAATAAATTACTCCGATACAAAGTTGTAATGAAAAATAACCGATCAAAGAGTGTTTATTTTCTTATTTGATATCTGTCTACACATTAATATGTACTTGATGTTAATTAATGTTATACCGCGCATAGATAGTTACCAAACATCTTATGTTTCGAGGTAACGAGGTCACAAAATTTTTTGTCTGCAATTAACGTTGATATGAAATTTAGCGTGCCGTATAAATGTCCGTCACCATATACGGTACAATATAAAATTTTAGTCTTTTGATCTTGTTTCCTTTTCCCGCAATCAGATCTCCAATATGACTAGGCATGTTATTAATTAAGTTAAGTCGAAGTAATCTATCACTAATTCCCATTTTTCGTTTATAAAGTTTTTGAAATTGGCTATTTTTTGTAGCAGAGCATTCATTTACCTTATGTTCAACTCTTCTTTTATTATTTTCAATTGAATTGAGATCTGGGACTTTTAGAGAGCCAGTCAAGATTTAGACTCAAACTGCCTTAGTAGCAATAATTATTCCAAAGTTAGTTTACTTATAATTGATGTAAATTTTATTCTACAAAACGAATGAGAAGCGCGCATAATTAAAAATAGGTCACTTGAGGCCTTAATTGTACAACTAGGCTTAATATTTACTATATTAATATTGAGCAGAAAATATCTTCCGTATCTTTTCAGCTTATCATAACTATGTACTGTTAATTCATGTCTTTTCTATCCTTGTCAAAATGAAAATCTTAAAGCCTTACCGTCACATTTGTATGCAGTTGTAGAACAAATTAATTGTGTTCTTGTTAAGGACCCAGTCACTAGTGCTAGTGGGATGACACGATTGTGTATATAAAGTAGTTAAACATAAGAAGTACTTAAAGAGTAAACAGAAAGGAAGTGTACGTAATTATTGAAATTTTTGAGTTTTTATGCCGTATATTTGAGAGTGCAATTATACACGACACTCGAAAAGATTAGTTCTTATTTGAACCTTGGTAAGTTTTGAAGAGCCAGTTATAGTAATAAAACAATAAATAGATTTTTAGTCATTATTTATTTGCTTGTTTCTATGCATTCATTAACACGCGCAAGTCTTAAGTGACTGTTTTGGAGAAAATCATAGAATCATAATATCAATAATCAAACCAATTGTAGCACTGTTGAATTCTTGAAATGTGCCAACATGTTTAACACAAAAAACTCTTAATATTTACCTCAAGCGTCAAGAGTATTTTTATATCAATTCATAGACCCATGACCTGGCATTTTTTGTTATGAGAATTTTAATAATAGCGTCGTAGTTAAATTGTCAAAGACAAGTTACAAGATAAAAGTACGCGTATTAAACCGAACAAAACGCGGGAACGTGAACGGCACTTGTTAAAATACGTACAGCGTAATGTGAGATAGTTTACAATTGAACATAGCTGTTGCATCATTTGATGCGGACAAATGTTGCACAGTCATAATTTATTTAATTCCGTAAAATAAAAAAACCAACTTATGGACCACTTACTTCATCAGCTGTCTAAGTAAAATATTAATACAGCGTGTCATGATGAGCAGAATAACAAATTAGTAAAAATCCCAATAATTTTTTTTTTTTTTTGCTTTAGTGCATATGGAAAATATTGCACACTTTTATTTAAAGCAGCAATCACCGCTTGGAATGATACGTAGAGTGTCTGAAAAGTTTTGACTATGTATAGTCCCCGTCTCAAAAGTCACCGACCACTCCCTTACATTTGCAATTATGTTGGCATAACGAGCAATGTAATCACTGTGAAATAATACTGGATTTAGCGCACATTATAGTAATACATACACAAAAAATTGCGAGAACCTATTCGGCCATGTTAAGGGAAACAACCTTCTGCTTCGAAAACATAATTACTCAATTTGATGTTAAGGTTGTATTCGTGTAATGCTATTGGAAAGAAATTGGCAGTTTAAATTAACCAAGTTATTCCTTAGGAACCCGATCGAAAACTTGTTAAACTGCAAATAAACCGTGATTACAAGCTTATTCGAGAGTTTGAGTCACTAAATTATAGAGCAATGGATCATATTAATATTGTAAATTGACTTCATTTATATCAACATGTAACCAGATGCTGTCTCCATACCTGCAGCTGAATCCAAATCGTAGCTATTTCTCATCTCCGGTAGTAGTAGGTAAGAACGTATTAGAATATTCACTCTCCTTCTCGAGACGTGATAAGGATTTTACATCATTATAATAAACGGAATTCCACATGTTGTCATCATAACTGATCTTTCCAGTAAGCTTGTCGATACCACTCACAAGTGTCGATGAATCTGGACGCTTATCAGGATCAACATCACAACACCGCCCGGCAAGTTTCTTGTATTCCTCTGGTGCGGAATCAGGCATCGGTGGTCGTAGTCCATCCATAATCTCGCGTATTAAA
>CAJVPI010000178.1:0-45369 GCA_910592345.1 Paraglomus brasilianum
TGCAATAGAGTTTTTTTTCAGGAGAAACTCAAACTCGCACTTTATTTTCATTGGCTTAAAATTTTTTTACAAAATTTTCTTTTTGAGTAAAAAGTAGACGATCAAAACTTTTCAACCGCCCCACGTATTATCTTCCCCTTTCTTGGTTGATTCATCATTGAATTGCTTCAAAGTTGGTTTTTGAGGATTTACTTTCTAATAATGCCATTTGTTAAGAGTAAGTTTTGTATTACTCGCATATTGTGGACACCGTTGCTTTGTTTTTTCACACATCATTACGCGAGATACAGAAAACGTACCTCGACTTTGTTGAAGCCGACGTCATCGATTCGCATTTAAAATATGCAAAGCATCCAGAATGTCAGTGTAATAGGCGGACACTCAAAATTGCGCAAAAGAAAGAGCACAAAATTAAGTTCGTGCGGCCTATCTCTTATATAAACGCATAGCTAGGTTGTGTTGTTGTGTCGTGTTGGTAATGTTATAAGATATTGAGTTGTAATGTTCTTAATCCATTTTAAATAAAACACTACGATCACGTATCAAATTTGTCGTTGCAATTACAAATTGAACTCTTTTAGTGGGAGCGACAAGGACGAATATAAGGATATTATTAAACAGACGCGTCGAAATTTATCGCCACTTGTACCGTTATGACGTAATAATTCGAATGCTGAAGCCCTTTGGAGTTTTGCGTTCTTACACCTACGATTGATGTACCGCTGAAGCCCTTTGGTGTTGTTAGGTTTACGTGTATTTTCTCTTATATTTTTCATGCAAGACCTCAAATATTTATAGTTAGTATTTATATAAACAAATTCGTTCAGCCCTCTATTATAACCTGTCTAATTATATGCGGTGCCATCATATAGTATACAGTTTATTCTGTGATCCAAGGGTCAAAAACCACGGGTATGTACAATAATAGTTAGCATGTTTGGCGTATTACAGTATTACAATATTACCGGTAGATGTTACACAACAACACGGATTTTTGCGACATAAGCTACTGTTATCACGTGTCCATATTCTGGCACGGTTTAAGTTATTGCCTATAAAAAGCGATGCGAATTCGACAAAAATAGCGATCAATTGAAAAAGAATAGAAAGTATTAGCTCAATTAAATTATTTACTGCGGTTGAAACTATGAAATCTCCAAGGTGGTACGTTTGCTCATGTGAAAAAGCAACATTAAAAACATGTAACGTGTGCTGCTAAAACTGGCCCATACCAACCATAAACAAGTGAATTCAACACACCGTATTAGGAGTTGTGACTATAACAATAATATTGGTCAAATTTATATGCCAGCCAATAAAGTCACAAGATTGGGTCGCGATCTATTCCGCTTTGGCTTACCCCTGTTATATTTTTTTTTTTTTCGGTGACGTTACTTCAAACCTAATACTAAGCCACTTTATTGCAACACGACCATATAATGCATTATTAATGAATGTATTCCCATTTCCATTTATACTTGAAATCTGTTGAATATCAACTTTTGCGCGACTTCCCTGTACCCCATGCTATTCCTAAACGAGTTGCAGACTTGTGATTTTATTACACAATCCAAAGCCCATCACAAACAATCTACTATTCTACAAAACCCTCCCTGCCCAATTGCCAGCCTCTCCTATTCATATCCCCCCCCTTATCATCAATTTTTTAAACACTCGTCCAGGTTTTATTTAACCTCCATAACATTCTACCTACCATTTGGTTGATACTCACAATTACGAAAATCGAAAGTAACAAAGAATTACGAAAATAGAATAAGGTTAGTTCATATGCAGTTTAAGTTTGTATAAAGAGCACACTGTTCAATGGGTGAACGAGAAAACCCGGTTGCTGACCATAGAATGATACAACTCTTTTAAACCGATATAGCGAGAATAAACCTTCCAAACTGTCAGACTGTACAATATTCGTTGACATATCAGGTTCAGAGACATATATAAATTTCAAACATTCCTATACAAATGGCACCACGGACGGGCTCTTCGTCGCCACCGCCTTCTCACAACCCGTACGACGACATAGATATTGACAACCAACCTGATAGTTCTCCAGACTGTCCTTCATCCCATTTCTCATCCACGCACTTGGCCGCACCGTCCAAACGACAAGACATTACAGGTTCGAGTCGGACAGCACGAGCTAATAGCACACGCCGAAATGCATTCTCCATACTCGGCCAACTAAATATTTCTCGCAAAGTCTTCTCTTCGACTACTATACAGACAGCAGCACTCGTTGCCGTCTACACCATCTGTATAACAACCCTATGGGTTATCTTTTGCGCATCGTATATTCTAACGTTCTACGACGATACTAAAAAACTCGTACGCACTTCTCGAGTATGGGCTCGAGTGAAGCATGGGGTACGTGAGAGATTGTCTATGATGGGGGAAGACTGGGAAGGATTAGCAAAAAAGTATTTTGACCAGCCGTGGACAGAATTCAATCCCAATGCCGATGCTGCTAACAAGAACGCACATTTGAACGATCAACAAAGGAATACTAATTCTGGATCTACGAAAACCCCACAGAAAGAGTGGGAAGAGTGGTTGAAGACAATGATGTACAAGTTTGTGTCGGGTGTTGCTGGGCAGGAAACTAGTAACAAGTTTTACCAGTATGGGGGAGCAAGGTTTAGACCTTCAGCTCAAGCTGGTGGCTCTAACGATGGACATCGTTGATTATTGACATATTGTAATCAATAAATATATACAAACAATATATATAATTGATAACAAAAGTATAAGTACGTAGGGATGAGTTGATTTGCTTTGTACTTTTTTTCTTCTGTTGTTACATACATTTAATCCCTTTCCTTAGTTGAATAATCGGATACAGTAATAAGTAATAGTTGGCCTTGTTGAATGCAACATGGGTACAGAACATCGTCGCTACACATTGTATGAAATCTAAAAAGGAATTATTTATAAAAATATAGTAAATATCGACCAAGAGTTAGCTGTCTACACTCAAATTCTTACTCTCGATTGTCATCAATCCTTCACCGTATGCATCAAACCGTATCTTCTTTGCCGATGCGTTTGCTGATGTGCGTGTTGATCCTGACATTTTAAGTCGGTGAATGCAAGGCGTGCTGATATTCAGCGTCTTGTTGTTTCGCAGATTGTTGTATCAATATTATTGTATGAAATCACACCATTGGGTCAACGTTCTGTCAGTGCGTTTATCTTATGCATTGTGGCAGTCAGCTCATGCACAATCAGCTGGGTATTAGGCTATCTTACGAATCATGAGTTGGATCCTCCCCCACGACAAACGTGAAAAAAAAAATTTTTTTTTCGTACAGCCACGGGTATGACAATCTTAATTGTCATGAGCTTTACGCCGTTCGAAAGGAATTTGGAAAACAAGCGATAACATGCTGACGACAATCTTACTCAAAAGAAACGTGTTACCCCGGAGTCTGTCCAAGGAGAACCCTTTATCAAATATTGCACAGGGTAGAAATTTGGTTAGCTCAATAATCGTTGGCGCAACTTATTTATACTAATATATCATTGTAACTCGTTGTGCATAAATCGCAGTTCGGAATCGGTCGGCCATTCATAACACGTGGTTGGACAGAGTGCAAGTAGTCAACTTCGTAACTACATTATTACAGAAGAGAAAGCCCCAGAGTAATTGCATGGAAGGAATACTCGAATCTAAAGCCATTAATGAATATACCCGTTTTTTGTCACTGTACAATCTAAGATTACTATCTTAATTATCACAATAATAATAATATTATTATTATCGTTGTTATTAAATATTTTACCTACATTTTTATTATCTTCCCTGTCTGTTGCGTGATGCGGGTATACAGTCAGCCTCTCTCTATATTCACACTATTGTTTGTGGGATTATAGATACAGACATTGGTCATGTGATTAAATTTGTCATTAATTTTTATCGATTCCTTTTATTGCAATTGACCGCAATGGCATATTATTGAAGTTAAGTAGAATGGATTGGATCAATATTGTTTGAAAAAGTTGGTTGCTTTTCCTCCTCAACTTTTAAAGCAGCATGTCTGATTGCACCTGTTATACCAATTTAAACGGTCGACATCTAGGTCAGACGTTTCCATCAACCTCTGGCAGAACAGCCAGTTGATCACGTTTGTATAAACATCCTGCCTTTTAGTTTCTAACGAAAAGTCACCTTTCGCTTACCAATATTAGTTTTTTGGTAGGAATACTTACAACTTAATTGTCGTGTTTCACGTTTATTTAATCTTTAGAAACGAAAACTAAATAAAGACATGTGATTATACGTGACTATAGACAGCGGTCAATACTTGTATCTGTTCAGAGTTTTTGTAATAGGGACTATATTGTCACGGCTGATGCTGAAATCCGAGACCATGACCTTTCATTGGTTGATCAAATTTTATTCTCTAACCCATTGGTTGGTTGCAGCTTCAGCCGGATTTCAGCATCAGCTCCCACATTTATTAATAAATGTGACTATATAAACAAGGGTCGATTGTATATTAAACAATTTACTTTGGGAGATCCATCGATTAACAATAACCGGACAAAGATAGTTATAAAAAAAGACCAGGACTAGCTTGTTCTCTCTATTCAATGTTCACTGGACATTCCCCGGACATGTTTTCTAGGATTCAACTGATGTCTATATACGTGTTGGGATAATATAAATAACCAACTAATAATCTTAATTTGTAACTTGGAAATTACTATGTCGATGACTGTTATGCTATCGCAGGCAATGAAAAATCAACGGTATAATATTCCCGTTTACAATATCAGCTCTTCATCATTCAGTAAGCGATTGCCAGCCATAAACTTATGTCTTGCCCGTTATGAAACCAATAATTTCTATTATAACACTACTGATTATGATCGATATTTACCATTCCATTTAAAGACAAGTATTTAAAAGACGAGTCTGTCAGAACATCTAAAAAGGAAATTGTTATGATAATCAACTCAAATAAATTAATACCAAGTCTATTCTATTATTATTATGGTCTGGGCATATTAATCTCCATACCATTGTTGTTGTTATTATTAGTATTATTATTACATGTGGGGTGATCGAAAAGTTTTGATCGTGTGACTTTATTATAATTCACAAACGTACATAATAATTTACAAATATAATTTTCTTGAATCTCTCTCTATCAGCCGTCTCTTCCAATCCTCGAAGAATTTGTAATAATTCTCTTTTGGATTGCTCTCAACAACTGATCATCTAGACAGCCAACATCATTATAACTCTTTCTAAAAAGTTACCGGGGGGACACTTAATATTAACAATTTCATAATCGAGTGCATCATGTGGCAGCACATTATTAATTATCACAACAAAGCATAACATTTGCGCCTTTTTCTGCCATTGATTTTTGAAGACATTGGATAATATTTATTACTCTATCGTAACTAACTCCTACACTGTTCTCTTGATTAGTATTATTATTATTACGTGGGGTGATCGAAAATTTTTGATCGTGGGACTTTTATTATAATTAACAGACGTACATAATAATTTACAAACAATTATGCAAGTCCTTCAAAATAGTTTGAATCCTATACAAAGTTTCAGCCGTCTCGAGGAATTTGTTATAATTCTCTTTTGCATTGCTCTCAACAACTGCTTGAACACCAAGATCTAGACAACTAACATCGTTATAGCTCTTTCTGCCTGCTCTTGGAAATAAGAAAAAAGTTACGGTGGGGGGGGGAGGACAAATATGATAGGAAGGGTGATACACGTGCTCTGATGTAAACTGAGTGCACTCATGTGGCAGCACATTCACAACAAAGCATAACATTTACACCGTTTTTCTCCCTTGATTTTGGAGAAATTTGGATAATGTTTATTACTCTATTGTGACTAATTCCTGTTATATGAGGGGCTTTGTTGACTACTTCTTCATTTGTATCAATATTTTTCTGATTACAGGCAGCCTCATTGGGTTTTCTGAGCAATGTCTTTTCCTCCACTATCAAATCTATTAATTCACCATCTAACTGGGCTTTGAAAATCAATGTTTTGTTGCAAAAATGTCTATTACTGTGTGGATCTAGCAGATCTAGTTTCCATATAAATAAATAAAATAAATTTTCGTACCTTAATCATCACACTAATTATTGTATATGTAATTGCGTATCCTGGTGACGATGAAAACCATTTATATGCAAAGTGTGAGGACTAAGTAGTGAGCCAATCCGGAGATGGTAGCACGAATGTCAGTAAATACGCGACTAGCAAATGACCAGACAGCAAGATACGGAGCGTTGATTTATATTACTGCTGGAGAAATACCAGAAAGACTTATAGAATTGCTAGCAAAGTGTATTTTCCGATTAAACCCATGTTTAAGCTCTTTCGAAGAACGAGCTCTTAGGAACAATAGTAAAGTAGATTTTAAGTACGTTAATTAACACATACTTTGGTAATCGTACCGACTGAGCTGGGAAACCGTTAATTTCTCTATTGGTAAGAGTGATCGATACTTGCCCATCGATTTACTCCAACTTGGCAAATACAATTACTGTTTAATTCAGAACACGTGCTATGGTTGATACTCTTATACCCCAACTATAGAACATTAATCTAATCCCGATGGTAGTAGGACTCGAGATTAAAACGTAAAGTCGGTAAAAATCTTTTGGGGTAAAAATGGAACGTTGTAATAAAATGCAAGATAGGTCCATTGTAATGGGTACGTTTTTGTAAAAACTGTCTTGGAATTAGTTTTGTTTTTATTTTCAGATGAACAAATGGTAGAATTAAGTCTCTCCCATCTTACAGAAATCTCATTCGTTGTGCAATCTTAAACTGTAAATATAAAGTTTTTAATTCAAGATTTTCGTAACCGAACAGATAGTAATCAAGGTGAATTTGAGAAAGAAAAAAAAAGTTGGGATTGTCTGGTAACAAGGTACTCGAAGCTATTGTAGACCAAAATTTCTAACCAGTAACATAGAATGGAGATTGTCAAACAAAAAACTCAAAACCCCAACGGCTGCCAAAACTTTGTGTAAATACGAGACTGGATGCTTTTCAGCAAGTGTTATCGAGCAATTTTTATGCAGCTTTAATGATAACATGGCGATGAAAGAGGATGCCGTAGTATTAATCTAGATAATGAATAATTCCAAGGCATTAAATTGGTACAGAAATGTTAAAGTACAAGAGATATAGTTGGCTGCCAGTTGGGCATTTTGTGGCTGTATCTACTAATTGAGGTTTATTGTTCTTGTATGAAACCCAATCCAGTATTAAATCGCAAAGATTATTTTTATCCAAACACCCTTATACAGCAAGATAAAGTATACGCTTACATATACAGTGTATCAAAAAAACCCCCCGGAAAATTGTATACGTCACTAAAACGCGTCTAGCATGCCCAATTTGGAATCAATTTGCGATGCGTTTAATTCAAAATAAACACAAAGATATCTAGGGATCAATTTAACTCTCTTTTTTCATTGCATCTATACATAAATTTTTGATACATTATTACACAATGTCTGCTACCAAGAAAGAATTACACGTAAAACTTTATTATATTTGTGGAACGAGGAAGTGTGTGATGCTTGCGAGCTACATGCACGTACAAGCATACCACTCTCAACAATATATGACAATGTAAATAAACAGTAACTACTAAGCATGCTGGTGCCCGAAAAAAATCTTTCGAAAGCACTCGGGCAATACATTCGGTGAGACACTTCCTTGTCAACACGAACTCTGGCAAAAAAGTAGGCGTAAGTGTGACGCAATGCAACAATTGCCGACTTTGAATATAAAAAACCCTCCAAGAGCCACATCTATGCTTACTAACGCCCACAAGCAAAAACGTGTAGAATGGGCTCAAAAGCATCTTAACGACGATTGGAGTCGGACTGTATTCTCAGATGAGACAGCATTCCAACTCTTTCGGAACACTGTAGAACGTTGGCATAAGGGTGTACGGCCAGTTCGTTGTGTGCCGAAAGATCGAACAAAAATTATGGCATGGGACGGATTTTGCATAAATGGAAAACGAATTTGTTTTGCTTTCGACAAATTATGGATGCCAGATTTCATGTCGAAATTTTACAGCAACATTCCCCAAATGCTCGGGGTGGATAGATGGAAGTTTCAGCAAGACAATGACCCCAAGCATAATAGTCGTCTTACTAAAGCCTTTCTTGATGAGAATGCTCCAGAAGTCATGGACTGACCATCCAATAGTCTTGATTAAACCCTATTGAAAACTTATGGGCCATTGTGAAAGGTAATGTAGAGAAACGAATGCCTCAAAATATCAATGAACTGGAGCAATTTATGATGAAGGAGTGGAGGATGTTCCAGATACTGTTGTAATAATCTCGTGGGCTCAATGAGACGCCGTTGTGAACTTGTTATAGAAAATGATGGAGAGAGAATCTCTTATTAATTACTGCTAATAAATCTGTTGGTTTTCAGCTTTTAAATAAGCTATAATCATGTAATTTGGTCCATTCATTGTGACACAGTGAATGAAAAACTTATTCCGGGTCATATGAGTCAAAACCACTGAAAACAAAAATTGGAAGTGGACTTTCAATCTTTCAACTGTTTTACAACACAATTAAACATTGGTACAAATATAAAGGGCCAAGACCAATATGTCCAATGCCAAAGACCGAATTATGGCTGGATGATTTGCAAAGAAAGGGCGAGTCTCTTTGTTGCAAATTATACAGTGTAACAAAAAAAAAAAGATATTTTTCCGTTTTGTGAAAAACGCATACAACTTTTCCAATGGATGCAAACTTTTATGTTGAAATTTTAGCTCCTCATTTTTCTGTAGTCAATCAGACTCTTGGTAAAAGGTGGAGGTTTTAGCAGGACATGACCTTAAGTATACAAGTAGAGATTTTGTTCAGAAAAATATTACACAAATTATGGATTAACTATCTAACAGTCCTTGATTAAATCCAATAGAAAATCTTTGGTGTATTGTTAAAAATAATGTCGAGAGAAGGATGTCAAAAAATTGTGAGGAGTTTAGCAATTTATGGAAGAGGAATGGCAAAATATTTCAGAAGCGACTCTTATTAATTTAGTAGACTTAATGGAACGTAGACGTGAATTAATTATTGTGGCAGGCTAAAACAAAATCGGATTAAAATGAAATTTTCTCTATTTTAATATGAAAATTTAAAATTTTTTGGGGGCAATTTTCTGGACTTTTTTTGGGGGATTTGGGTTGGATTTAGGGTAACTTTTGTTAATAGAAGAGTATTATGTGGGTTTCAGAGGTGTAAAGAGAATCCAAAAAGACTCCAAATTTCATTTTAATCTGATTTCGTTTTAATCTGCCACAATTATTGAGCGTAATGTTGAGCGCATCCCATAGTAAATAGATCTATGGGGTTTATTCAAATCAGCAAGCATAAAAATTGACACAATGCTTATCAAGTAATAAAATTTTTGTTACACAATTGTAATTGTGAATGGTGTTAAATATTAAAACAGCGCTTTCAGAAGTAAGAAGACTGTTAGAGAACAGATGCTCCTTCAACAAGACAATAGTAGCTGTTGTGTGGCGAAGAATTTTCGAAACAGTTTTAAGACTAACCCACCAACAGGCATCTTAATCCTTTGGAATACACGTATAGTCAAAACAAATGTATAGAGGCGTGAACAAAACAACAATTGGAACATTTATATCGAAGAATAAAATTCAAATATATCACGGTTAATTTACTAGATTCTATAGGGGAAAGGGGGGGCTAAAAGTTTGCCGTCGATTCTTAATTCTAAATACAATTGTTCAAAAAACCATTGATTCCTTCAAAGTAGTCTCCTTAACATCTGTGCAAACAATTCTGCCAACTTCTCATAGTCAGCTTTTGGGGGTGGTGTCAACAACTGGCTGAACGGCCCTTGCCAAATTTTCAACACTAATAAAACTTTGTTCCTTTAGTCTTTTCGTGGTTTGAAGAAATAAGAAAAAATTATGAGAAAGATCTGGGCTATATGGAAGATTGAGAAGAAGTGCTACCTGTTACTTGTGAAGATATTCAGTTACGATTGCTGACTTATGCGGTGTAACATGTCATAGTGAAGCATGACATCGGAACAGAAAATATTTCTGACAGTATACTATGTGCATAAAGCTTTCATGTAGTAGTATGCGAGTCAGTTTTTTATAAAGTCGTCGACTTTGGCAATATTTTTCTGACATAACTGCTTTGCAAGGGCGCCATAACGAGCTTTGTCAAGAATGCTTTCATCTCTATCCCTTGAATGTATGAATCCAGCTTTAAACTGTGCGAAGAGATAGTGCTTGTTCTCCTTCTGCATTGACCAGCTCGTTGCGAACTTGAGTTGGTCCCGACATGAAACAAAAATGTATTATCGTTATCGTTTATGGCCTATTTTGTCCAATTGTTTCGGTATGGGTTTTTCAAAAAACAGTTTCTCTAGAATGGCGAAATAAATTTTTGAAATCCAACGCAGGCGACAAAACATTTTAGCACCCCCACGTGCCTCATCAAAATTGACGGTGATGCGAAGAAATCCGTGCGAACGGATATTTTAAATTTGATCACTGGTAATCGCTCCTCTAAAGTTTAAAAAATCATTTATTTGGAGGACGAGATACCGCGGGACACAAATTGGCTGTGTATGACCAGAAAAAAAAACCACTACAATATAAGAGATTATTGGCGCTGTACGCAGATGTCTTTATCTAGCCCATAGCAAAGTCTTTACAGCCCTAATCAGGAAACTGTTTAAGGAGTACTATTAATACATCAATATAAATAAAGTAATCTATTTTTCTTAAGAATTAGAGTCTCGTAGACTAAGAAGATCGCCCAAATAAGTAGCCTAAGTAGCTTCGCCGTTGTGTGGCCCGACATCGTCTGTTACAAGAATTTTGCAACCAACTTTTGTACAAAAGGTCACGTCGCCTGTAGCTGTCAAACTATGTGTTGACAAGTAGTCCTATACTTTCAAGTGAATGTATGCTAATATGCCATTGTTAATATCGTTGACATTCTCCCATTTTCCTATTCTTGAATCGCCTTTTCCCCCATTGGTTTTCTGCCGGTTAAAGTTAAATACGTCCGATAACGTTTTTCCCTCCCATAATCATAATTTGGAGATGCAAATGGCCTCACTTTGTTAAATGAAAACTTTAACTCTTGCTCAAATTCCCCTAGTGAATAGATTTTTTTTTCTACAACTTTTAAACAGTTCCAACGTTTTCGACAATTTTACTCGGTGATTTGCGTTAATCTTTACAAGCTTGGTTGCTTGAACCATCACTTCGAAGCTGGTTACATAGTGAAACCCGTTAAGCCGAAGTGGGTCGGGAACACAGGTGGGAAATGCTAAGAAATTCGGTTTAACAGAGTTCAATTAGTAAATTCGGTTGATCGGGGTAAATATTTAATATAGAGGTTTAGAACTTACCTTCGGTTTAGCGGGATTTTACTTAGTCCTTCGGTTTATCCATCTTTGGATTAACGGGGTTGACTGTGTATGTGTTTTATGATATAGTAATAGTCAGACTAATATAAATAGCCCCACGAGAGGTCAATGAATAGTGAGCACTTTTGGAGTGGTTTACTAGTTTGAAATAATGAAAAACATGGCGAGTGTAAAACAAATTTGCAAGCGCTCATCGATTTTAAACCCCAAACTGTGAGCATAACCTATATCGATATGACAATGTTCAAAAGCTTGAAGATTGCGTGGGAACATTTTGGATTAAGAATTCCATCGCGCTGCCGTAGTGTTGTTGGGTCGCATTAACACAGTTTTGAACCAACTTTTGTGGTCCGGGATGCAAATTTGCTTACCACCGTCTCCATTGAATGCGCCTTTTGGTAGCATTTATGTAATGCGAGCATTCAGTCTTTCTTTCCTAGCCACACCAGCCTCGTTTGTAGCACGTGGTAAAATGGTTTTTATTTTGTTACAGTTTGTTACATTATCAATAACGTAAACCATACAGCAACGGACAATAATACTACCGGTGACACAATCAATATATTCTTACCCTTTTTGCTTAAACCTTTTTTATCTTTATTTACACTGGCTCGCCCGTAACCTATTATCCTCTGCTTTCTTTCTTTACTGCGCAATTATTCCGCTATTATATAACATATAAATACTACTTGAAAGAAAGGATATTAAGCAAAATCCAATATCCTGTCATTGTTCAACCTTCGTTCTCCTTATTGTTCCTTTGTCTACAACAGTATATAAAGGAGAACACAAAAAACTCCGTTACGACAAGAGGATAAAGACTATCTAGATAATTGGATATCGTTTCTCAATAAATATCATACATATCCCAACTCCCACACACACACACATTACATTATAATTGACCTCGCTCTCTCCTCATCCCAAAAGTATCAAAAGAATATCCAACACTAATAATACACACAAAACTTATATCTACTTAGTCACTCTTCATACTATATTAATACAAACTAATACAAAATGGGTTGTTGTATGAGCCAAGAAGAAAAGGAAGGCAGACGCAAGAACGATGAGATTGAAAGTCAACTTAGGCGAGACAAGATGTTAATGCGAAATGAGGTCAAAATGCTTTTGCTTGGTATGTTTAATTGCTGGGAACAGATGAAGAGGGAGGTGGTAGAAGAACGAAAGCGTAGGAGAGTGTAGGTGTTTCGGGAATAATGAACTCGAGACATGCAAGAATAAAAAGTGATATATAGCGTACAGTTTAGCATTATGTAAGAACAATAGACCCCAAACTCCATCAAAACTCCTTCATACTTTAAACCTTTGTATTTATTCATAGTATTATGCTTAACTATTATCTCTTTGGAGAAAACATTAGCTCCCAACTTAAACGCCAACTAACTTATTCACCTTCTTTGATTTGCTTCCATGTTCGGTTTATAGGCGCCGGCGAATCAGGCAAATCTACCATTCTTAAACAAATGAAGCTAATTCATGACGGTGGTTATTCCGTAGAGGAAAAGGAATCCTTCAAAGAAATTATCTTCTCCAATACTGTTCAATCAATGCGAGTAATTCTCGAAGCCATGGAAACAAAGGGCATTCCGCTCCGCAACGATTCTAACAAGCACCATGCAGCAGTCATCCTCAACCTTCCATCCCAGATCGAAGGCGACCACCTTCCGCCCGATGTCTCTGCCGCAATAAAAACACTATGGACGGATGCTGGTGTCCAGTCATGCTTTGGTCGTAGTCGGGAATACCAATTGAACGACTCGGCAAAATATTATTTTGATAGTATCGATAGGATCGCTCAACCGGATTACATGCCGACCGATCAGGATGTATTACGATCTCGTGTCAAAACTACAGGTATCACAGAGACAACATTTATAATTGGAGAGTTGACATACAGAATGTTTGATGTCGGTGGTCAAAGAAGCGAGAGGAAAAAGTGGATCCATTGTTTCGAAAACGTCACGGCTATTGTATTCTTGGTTGCCATTTCGGAATATGATCAATTGCTTTTGGAAGATGAGACTGTGGTATGTGTTATGAAGGGAGATTGGCAGTCGTAAGGATGGATAAGGCGTTAAAAATCTGTACCGTCATGTCGAGTCATTTCAGGTTACTCATTAATATATCCCTTTTCTTCTTTTGCAGAACCGTATGCAAGAAGCATTAACGCTCTTTGACTCAATTTGCAACTCCCGGTGGTTTGTAAAAACATCAATCATTCTCTTCCTTAACAAGATTGACCGCTTCAGAGAAAAACTTCCCATATCCCCCATGAACAAATATTTCCCCGACTACGAGGGTGGTAATAACTATGATCTTGCATGCGAGTATATTCTCAACCGATTTGTGTCGTTGAACCAGAGCGACGTTAAGCAAATTTATACACACTTTACCTGTGCCACGGATACTCAGCAGATCAAGTTTGTTATGGCCGCAGTAAATGATATTATTATCCAGGCCAACTTAAGAGATTGTGGTTTATTATAAAAAGCGGGGTACACATTAGTTTGAAAAGGATGGGATGGGTGGGTGGTGAGGAGTTGAAAAGTGGGAGATAGAGACGGTGTTGAATATTTTAAGTTTAGAGACACTCTGACTTTTTTAAATGCGATCATTGAACTGGGCTTTCGATTCGATCTTTTCCATTTATTTATCTTCTAGAGATTGAACTTGATCACTGGATTATTACTCACGGTAGTTTTGTAATTAAGCAACTTGTCTAATGTTTTCTCGCTTATCATAATATGTGCTTTCTCTTTTTTTCCCTTCTCTGGAAAAACTTTGAATGCTATCTCTACAACAATAAGAATGACCGAATTTCTCGGTCAATTGTCGTTAATCGCGATCAACAGATAACTAATCTTGTTCTAGATTAGATTTGCCCGACTGGCTGGTTACCGTTTAATATCTTATCTGTTGCGATTAGCGTAATTTTTTTTCTATTTTTTCCTATTTATCCTATTTGATATTTCCATTAATTCCATCTTGTACTCAAAAGTACTTTCTTTTGTCCCTTCCTTCTTGTGTATTATTAGTTTACTATTTCTTCTGCCGATCAATGAAAATAAAATGTATGGTATCAACAGAAGATTGCAAAAAGAGATTGAATGACAATAGAATATGGCAAAAGAGTTCTCTCTACAATTGTCCCGCTTCTATCTATAACAATATATTCAGTTTTAGTTAGCTCGTAATCCTACTTACAATATCTTATTAGGTATTATTCTGAACTTCCATCGGGGTATCCGTTTTAGGTTCGTCTGATGATCCCTCCTATATATTAAAAAGGGATAGGCTGCAACAAAATGAGCTCGTTGTGTACCAACTTGGTATGACAGATTGTACAATTACACAATAAGGATACCAACATTCTCAATACGACTACTTATTTTTGCTGTAACGCAAAATAAATTAAAGATTATGATGACTTTGCACACATGCGTTCATTTGATGACAAACTGTATTAAATATGGCAACTCTTGGCAGGTAAGATTGTCCCAAAATTTGGAAATGTGTGTGTAAATAATGTTCTTTGACAAGCTAAATCGGTACAAGATTGCAAAAGATAGTTATCGTTTTCAATAGCCGATAATGGACTCTCTTCACAAGTCCAGCGGCAAATCTTCACTCTGGGGGGGGGGGGGCTCTTATGCAAGCCAGTTTACCGACAATCGGTCTTGTGAAAACATAAAGATTTGTTGCTGTTCTCATACTGAGGACAGAATAACAAGTTTGCTTGACAGGCGCAGTTATAGCAATCAATGTAATATAAACGAATCTTTTGTATACGCCTTGATTCAAAGACAATTACATAGCTTTGTCAAGAAACTTGTTTCGAACCGGTAGAATTTACTTGAAACATCTGATAAAATAATGGGTTTACCACATGTACATTTAGACAATCGATAATGAAAAACGCAAATGGCATTAACAAATGATTAAATTTATTAATGGTTGCCATTAAAATTTAAAAAATAAGTTTCATTTATAACCATTACGGAATTTTGTAGTCTGAACCCAATAAATAACATTCTATTCATTTTCGCACTGTACAATACCAACGATGACGGTGATCTCCTTTGTTTCATCTTTAAACTTAATTAATTAATTAATACGCTTGAGCCATCCATATTAATATTTCTATTGATCGCCAAAGCTGTGCAGTTCCCCGTGCTCAATTATATTTCGTGTTAAAAAAAAACCTATCTATGTGGAACGAACGTCTGCGTAGTGGTGTATACAGAAAGAGAATACTCTTACTTGTTCGACTGTTGATGGGTCAAATGTGTTTCGATGTACTGTAACGTAAATTTAAATCCGGTGTATTTCAATCAACAGGGAAATCGGAAATCATATGGCTTCCCTTTTTGATATGATTAATTAAAAGAAGGTACTACCCGTCAAATGAGATATTGTGTTGCGGAATAGCTTGGAACATCAGGATTATCCTAACCCACCGAAAATGCCAAACATCGATGGACTGAAACACCCAGTTTTTTCGGTAGGAATGTTCCGCGGAAATATCATTTCTGTCATTAATATTGGTATCTACTCGCCAAGTCGTCGAATACGCCACGATTGCCATGCGCAACAAATATACGTTATCATCGATGAGCGGAAAATTATAATGTGATAAACGCTTTGCTACAAGCGTTCAATCCAAGATAGAAGAAAGAACTTTTTTAGAAGCTCGATGAATTCTTTTAGTAATAAGAACGATCTTTCTTACCATAAGGGTTTTGGACCCTGGCAGTGTGTTAATAGTATTGGTTAAGTGAACAATATAGTTTTCTGGTTCACATGGTTACCATGTGACGTACAAAAATCAATACATGGCATATTAAAACAATTTAATTATAAACAAAGTTCCAATAATTGTGATTAGGGTTTAACAATGTCACCTAAGAAATGCGAGAAAAAAACAACAACAAACAAATAGTAATTTAGTGATTATTACTTGGACAGATATGCGCTCTCCCTACCAAAAGTCTATGGCAGCTCAATGCTAGCGAATAAGTCCCTATTAAATGCACTGGTTAAACGGCTGATTGGATATCAATATTTGGGTAAGAGTTAATATGAGAGAGTGTCTTTAAAGCACAACTCGCAGATGTACCTCTCATTTAGTACAGATCTGGTCGAACGTCAAAGCGTTTGTTTTATTCACTGAAGAGCGGGAAGAACGTGTAGTTCAGTTATTTGATGGTGCCAAGTGCGCAAATCACAGAATAAAACTGTTGTACCTCAGTTGGGGACCTGTCTCAGTTTTGGAAGGCAACTGAGTTCTGGACTGAGTGCCTGGGTTCGGAACTGAGACAACTGGGTTCTGGACTGAGCGACTGGGTTTAGAACTGAGACAGGTCCCGAATTCAGACGCAACAGTGTGGTCGTAATTTATTTAACTCCATAAAGATTTAATTAGCTCAGGTTGCTTGGGAAAATAAACTAAACAAATATAACAGATACATTCTTCAACGTACCAAGTTTCTTTAGCATTTGGAATCCATTTTTGTCAGATATCATAATTTGTTTGCGCGCATATGTGTGTAACTGATATTTGATAATATGCAACAACAAGAAGAAAAATGTAAGGTCGATATGCTATAATAATAATAAGGCGTTGCGAATAGCGTTCTAATTAATTGTGAAAGAATAAATTATTAATTTTATATCGATAAAATCTTTGAGTACAAGTCAGTTTATTTAACCATTATTTTTTCATTTATCGGGTTAGAATTTTATTTAGAACAAGAATTAGAAAATTCATTTCAGACATCAAGCCGGACAGCCTGCATATTTGTACCCAATGCATTAATTGAGAACCTAATAATAAGCTTTATTAAAAACGCGAAAGAAATCATTAACCTATCGCTATGTCGGGTCACATGTCAAGAGGCAAGTTGAATAAATTAATGTTACGGATCAAGTATAAATACGTATGCTATTGATAATTTCTTGTAAAATGATAAACCATAGAGTTTGCATCGATTAATTATCATGCTACGACGATAGCGATAAAAACCAAAATTAAGTATTTTTTGGAAGAAGTTTTCGTCATAAATATATATTATGAATATAAAAGTTTTTTTGAGTTATTTTTTGTGATTGTGGTATGCCTTTTATCCTAATTGGTAGTTATTTTAATTTGGGTGTTTACACTTCGAGAAACGAAAAGGTGGAAACAAGCGATTACAGATAAACACACATTATTACGACTAAGTAACTACGTTTTTTTAACAGACGTCCATTAATCAGCAAAATCTTAGTGAAGACTTGTGTTGGCGAATATTATTACCTGAATCCATTCATTTGAGGTGTTTTCGTTTTCGTTTTCAAAAAAAAAAGGTTTGTTTGATAAATTTACAATCTACTATAATGTCTAATAGTAATATAAATGTTTCGAACTTAGAGCTGCGAAATGACCATCATCCTGAATTACTCTATCTCAGTACTGCTGTTGTTGTCTGTTCATCTAGTAATAACAAAGAAATATGAGTATTGCATTATCATAATTGACCATTGAAGAACGTTCACAGCAGGCCGTCTATCGTGCGTCAGGGATACCTCAGAAGCGCTTTTAATTCAAATGGTCAAGGAAGGAAGTCGAACTTCCAAACCAAACCAACCAGCACCAATGTACTGGCATTTTGGCACAGTAACAGCAAATTGTTCGTAAATATACGACTTAGCCTGCCCCAAAATACGACGTGGCTCGACCGATCTTTATTCAGTTACTTAACAACCACTCAGCCTCAATCTAAGAGCCCAAAATCCTCTTCAAAGATTCTTAGGAATAGTGCGGAATACGGAGTGGCGACAAACGGTTGTTCGCTGTATATTTGAGTGACGTTATATTTGCGCTTTGAAAGCGAACGTGCGACAAAGTCTGTTGCGTCGTATATTTAGAACTCTTTCGTCGGTTATGTGTCGACAAACCGTGTCGTTTTCAAAAACTTGTTCGTGAGTTGTAGCAAAGTGTCGTACGTATGTGCGTAATATGGGGTGGCGACAAGGTTTGTTGCATGTGTATTTATAACATTGTATTTGTGCTATATGTATGAGTAGACGCGTTAGACATCATTCCAATGATATTATTATACTTGTGCAGTAAGAAGATTATCGATAGCAGAACGTACCTTAAGAGTAATGTATTTACTGAGCGAATTAATACTTATTAACGACTTGGTCGTTTCATAACGAGGCCAAGTATCATGTGATTACCCGCATGGCTCCTAAATAATATCTAGAGACAAGGAGAGTTATACTAATTACTTATAATAGCAAGTTACCCCAAAATAATAAATCCAATCAGACAGTCAACTAGTTTAGTCTATGCAGACTAAAAGAGTTAAAAACATGCAATCATACAATCTTATCAACGACAGTCATTCGATAGAAGGAAGTCAACATATATCAAAGTACTAATCATAGCCCAACTGCCCGCATCGCAATGTGTACGTACAATACAGAGGCTTTGCAAGCAGAAAAAGTAGAGAAAATACCCGTTTTACATTGCAGACTGACCACACGGCTACAGAACAAGCTGAAGTGAAGGCAATACATTACTCTCCAGAAAGCAGAGCGTTGTATTATGTCATTGCAGAGATATTCTCATTTAATTAATCTAAACCCACCCTAATATCAATTAGCACACACCCGCCTTTGGAAAAACACGCGAGGATTTCTGAGTATGATAGCCATTATTGCCCTTCTTTTTATGTGGAGCATTCTTGTACGCTCTCCAGATCGTTCTGTTCGTGAGTTGTGGCAACTGTCATATGTGCGTAATATGGTGTAGTAGCAGCAAAGGGCGTGATAAACTGTCGTATGTGCGTAATATGGAGTAGTAAGCTCAACACACTTCTATTTGCTGAAACAAATTAGCGTTTGATATATGAGAAGTGTCGAGCCAAATGTCACGGGAGAGCGGAATGACACGTGACTCGTAAGGATTTAACTTTCTTCGAACGGAGCGTAGCGCTTCCTACTATAAGTTTAACCAGACTGAGCAGTTAGTAACCTTTCGTTTAGGCTTTTACGCTGACGGCACCTCCATTTGCCGGATCGCGACACTAAATCCTAGATAGTTAATTGCACTCGAGATAATTAGTAACGACTATCTGCCGATGGATTCTTTCGACAGCCTGTCCGTTATAAAATACACCTAGTTATTAACGCGTTATACTCAACAATTAATTATCTTAATTCGCTACTTAGATAATCGAAGGACAAGAATCGATTATCCTTTTCCGATATAGGGATTAGTGATTTAACTATATCGAATAATTTAGGGATATTGGTATACGTAAATTAGTTTATGATCAGAGTAAATGCGATACTCGTTTATTGATAAGATATTAAAGGAATCGGATAATAATATTAAATGGAACTTTTAAACATTCAAAACACGGAAACACACTGAAACTAGCCGACTCCTACGCTGCTTTTATATCTTCTGAGCTATTAATTGTCCCATTTTTAGCAACGTTATTCTGAGCTACGATTATTGGTTTGTTAAATTTCTCACTAAGTAATCGCCTTCAGCTATTAAATTTTTAACAGCATGTTTAAAATTTAACACTGTTACGCCAAGGATCTGCGTTAGAAGTTTAACACATTGTTGTACAGTTGTGCTTGTTGAAAAATTAACACTTTGTAGTAGTAGGCTGTGCCACACATGTCGATCGGTTACCATCGGAGTTGCGCAGAAATCTAGGAGGAATACGTCACTAAAATTCGCCGTTACGACAGAAGCATGAAATTGAGTATATGATACATTAGGGTCCGGTTCATTTCATCGACAATCATTTCGCCGACAGTACGTTTCACCGACATAAATTTCATCGAAAACCAATGATAAGTGCGATAAACAATGTGTCACGTGAAATGACTGTCGGTGAAGTGTACTGTCGATGAAATGATTGTCGATGAAATAAATGCCTCCCGATACATTATGGTTAACGTATATGCATGCATTATTATAGTCTTGATAATAAATAATAAAATACGTTGCCTTCATTAATTATTCAATTCCAATTTGACATATGTCAATTCTAGATTGACATAAATTCCAAATTGACATACAATAAAGTGATTGTCAGGGAAATGAACGGATCCCAAACTAACTCTAATTTTTTCTTCCTTCCCTTTCTTTCTTCCTTGGTGGAGTTTCTGGGTAATCAAATCCAATTGGACGCTTGATGGATGTGGAAAGGTCTGAGGTACCGATTTGGTAGCCTCTTAGCTATTTGTGAAGAAACTGATGCACACCAGTTTGGATGCAATAGTTGTTGTTGTTTATCTATCGTTTATTTATATGTCTATTTGTTTATCTAATGTAAATACTGTAATTTACCTAATTATAATGTAACAGTATTTGCTGCTACAGTAATTTGTACTTAATTTATGATAGTGTATTATGGTATTTAAATGTAATTCAATTGATAATATTGAGACGTTACAAAAAATTGAAAAGAATAAGCTGAGAGAAAAGAGCTGGCAAAATTTTTTTTTTACTTATATTAAGTTACTATTGTTAAATTCAGTATGCTCTTAAAATTAATAAATTTTTTATTTGCTAAGAGTCAAACACGACTCTGAACGTAGTATACAACGCAGTGTGTTTTACCAAAGGCTTGCTCTAACGTTGAAAAAACAATTACAGAGGCAGACTGGAATAAGTCGGCTGCTTTCTGATGCCTTATTGCGTTGATCAACTTATCGTAAATTACATAATTAATATTAGTATTATAAGAGCACGAACCTCTCCAATACAGTTATTGTCGAGCCGACCGAAAGACTCAATTCGTATTAATATTGCAAAGCGATATTCAATGAATATAGCCTCTCCGTAAAAGACTTTAAGTATTGTAAATATTACAGATAAATTGAAACACTAAAACACGTCGGGTAAACAATAAGATGCTACGATTTCAAATCGCATATTTATTTGCTAGTTTTTCGACATTATCACAATATACTGTATATGATCGTGCAACGTCAATTGGACAAAAAAATATAACATTTAAATCTTCTCCAAGGAATTGTTAAAGACTTAAATTGTTTCCATAATTTGTGCGCAAACTAAATGATCTTTGTTGAAGAACTATCTTCGATACTTGATCTCTAGTCAGACTACTCGGACTGGCAAATTTTGTCAACTGTTTGCTTCTTTACAGAAAGAATTTACTAAATATATCCCAATATCATATCCCCCAGCTAAAACAATTTAAAGTTTTTAGTCGATATAAATGTTACTACTGCCGTGTCATGTAGTAAAGTAAGTAGTGTAAACCAAATTGTCATCCTGTATAATCAATGTCTTTATCACGTATAATTTAAGCAAGGAATGAGTCTTATGGTCCAGTCTTAAAGTAAAAATAACCTCTAAAAAAATATATGATTGCTAGCATGTGTTGTACCTCAGTTCGGGACTTGTCCCAGTTCTGGACCGAGACACCTGAAATGTCTGAGTTCTGGACTGAGACAACTGAGTTCCGGACTGAGATGATTGAGTTCTAGATTGAGATGGTCCCGAACAGATCATTACACAACATTTTTGCATGACCGATAACATACGTATGTATACAGCGTGTCACAAGCTATTGGATAGTCGTTTTATACCAAACCATCGTAACAGGTCAGCCAAAAATGTCAATCTGTTAATTGCTTGGTGCCTATCGAAAAGAAAATAAACCGTATACTCAAGTCCATACAGCAAATATAGCTACTAGTTAGTTTAAAAAGCGCAAGAGATGCATATACATGAACCGGTACAAAAATGGCGAAATCGATCGCTATTACTGTCGCATCAAAGTTGTGTGCAACTCTAATCCCACCTTTTTTTCCCATAAAACATACTTGTGATCGGGGTTTGTTTATTTAGTAAAACTTTTGGGATTGGCTGACATTTAGGGGCATTATCTTTTTGCAGATGGGGATTTGAAAATGCTTGGCGTTTTTGTGAAACAAACGCTATAGGCGTAGATACAGTGTGGGACAAAAAAATCCGGAATTACAAAATTACGCATTACGCAAGAATTTGAAAGCTGAAAACCAGCGTTCACCGTCACTTTCTATGACAAGCTCATGTCGGCGTTTCATTGATCGTACTAACCCAATTAGGGTTGATTGTGGAATATCACCCCACTCATTATCGCTTTTCTTTTCTACGATACTCCTCAAGATTCTCTTGGATTTAGGTCAGGACTGTTAGAAGGCCATTCTATTACCTCAGGAATTTATCCCGAAGAAAGTTTTTTTGCGAGGTGGCTAGTATGTTGTCTTGTTGAAAACGCCATTCGTCTCCTAACAAGGATTCAATTTCTGGAAGTTGTCTCCGGAGTATGTCAACATAGAATGTTGCATCCATTATTTCGGAGAAGCAAAGAGCTTTGTTGGACCCTTTTAGTGCAAAATTAGCAGTTCGCCGAATAAATATAAATTCTTTATCTGACAATCATTTTACAATTTCCATTGTTTAAATTGACCCAAAATTGCGGAGATATGCACGATTGAATCTTACAGCAAAAAATTCCGTTTTTTTTTTGTCCCACACTGTATATGCTCTCGGAAATAAAGTTTGAGAATAAAGTTTGAGATTTTGGTATAGTCTATATCAAATACAATGGATGTAAATCACGAATCCGCAACGTGTGAAACTATAATGTACTGGTGTCCTTTTAACGTTAACGCCCGCTTAGTAGGAGAAGTACCACCCTAACTATATAGGAGCAAATGATATCGTTATTTTTATCAAAATTCATATACTTGCAAGAGCCGCATGTTGCTGCAAATAGACGGTATTACGGGGGGCTCAAGCAATATATTGTACGTGATGTGAGTACGCCCTACTTACTCATAGAAAGACATCGTGTAATATTGCATAACAGACATGTTTGCTTCAGCCGCAATGTTGAGTTATCAAATGAGATGTCGGCACATTGATAAACCTAAATCTACCTTGTAGAACGTCCACTTTATACCATGTTGACTCCGTTTTATTGATAGAGACTTGTACCAGGCATTTTCCTAGACAGGTTAATTTTAAAGAATAGAGACGGTTTTTTTACGAAATGTCTTATAGTGTGAGAGATAAAGCTACCAAACGAATTAAAACTATAAACTCGATAAAAATGTCAGTGTTAATTTTTTTATAAACTAAAGCCACGAATTTGTTGTAATCAGTTGTCTTAAAATTTTTGCGAGGCTTTTAATGAACCCTCGTTGATATACAAACCATAGTACAAACTGTCTTATTTATGACAGATAAGATTCTTCGGGTACCCAATATTTCGATATTTTAAATTATCTTTATTAGTGATAAATAACATTCACCAAAACGACGTAACAGAGCCCCCGTAACAACGGAGAAAAAATGTCTAGATTTAGACATAGATTCACATGGATCACAAAAAAAATATTAGGTTGATGAATTAAATAGCTGTACAAAAGCACGTTGTACAGCGTATCGGAAAGAACCTTCGAAATAATAGGCGTTTATTCACGTTTGTATTTGATACAAAGGGATCTTACCCTTTTTTTGCATAATGCTTGATGATGCAAAATCTTGGACCACAGCCTCAGTGAGCAAATATGGAATACGAAATGGGACGTTTAAGTTTCTGTATAATTTAAAGTACTATTATTAAGTTGTTTTGCTTGAATTGTATGTAACGAGGCGCTCAATACTATTTGTCAAAGTCAATTTAAAAGTAAAGCCACTTGGACTATTTCTAACGGTAATAGCAGCATGATAGTACATACCTTGATTTGAAAAGCTAAATAGTTGATTTGTGACTGCTACATTATAAATTGATGTTAATATTACGATCGCCATTTGTAGTCATTCGTGTAAAATTATTACTTGATAACATATCAAATAGTAGGAATCTTAAAATTTATTGTATACCTAGTTTGGGTTTCACCGGAATTTTTTTTCAATCGTTACGTTAATAATTAGTGTGCAGCAGCACACCAAGGGTCCAATGTTCCATTCGTGTAGCAAGAATTTATTTCTATAATCTTTTTGCAGGGTACGTCAAGTTGCATAGACGGTGAGACATTAGGAACAGACTCTTTGCATTTGTTCTTCGAACGAATTTATTCAAATAGCTGGATAGTCTAAATTTAACTTGAGAAAATTGCAGGAGGCTTATGTATAAATCTCGAGGCATTTTTGTATAATGGTGATGCATTTCAAAGTCGCAAAGTAAGAAAACTGCTGATAGTAAGTTGCTACTAAAAAAAACAAGCTGTAAATCTAATGTTGTTCTCGCAAACTGATTATCATTTAACAAGATTGAAAGCTTGTATAATTCGCGATGTATTGTAGATCGCATCTTTCTCATTTCAGGAAGACATAAATGGAGCGTGCTTTTTTTTCTTTCGATCTGGTGATTTATCCGCATCGACAACGGGTGTATTAAAAATGGAAATGAAGCATTGTAAGTAAGGTTTATACTAACCCCTGAAAGCGACTATCTGCATCAAATTATAATTTAGCATTTATAAAACCATCTTTGACCACTCGCATCGTTTGTATCACATCTCACAAAACGAACCTTACATTTGCATATTCCTTAGCGCAGTCCATTATTTTGGAAGTTGCACACAAAAAATCTACGCATTGCATTCCCTATATAAAGAGACAATAAACATTTCACATTTATTCCCATCGTTTTTTATACGACATGTCGTTAACCTCGCTGATCATATCACTTTCATTCTGGGACGCTCTGACTATTCTTTGGTCTTTTGCTCTCATTTACACCATCAAATTCTACCTCTTGTATTTTACCCGCGAAAATCCACTGCCTGGTCCACTCCCACTCCCCTTAGTAGGAAATCTCCTGCAATTAGCCACAGCTGGCGATACAAGTAGATGGGCTTTACAATGTCAAGCCAAATACGGCGACATGTGGGAAGTGTATATTGGAAGCAGCAAATACATTTGGGTGGCAAGAGCCGATTTGACTGAGAAAATTATGGATACGTCAAAAACCAGTAATTATTTTATTCGGACGTCATCCAACAGTGGGATAGACATGTTGGGAATCTCATCAAGTGGCCTGGCATTCAATGAAGACAAAGAAAAATGGTTTTTCAATAGAAAAATTGTCGCTCAGGCTATTACCAATACAAAGTTCATAAAACAGATCACAGAATGGATTCAACAAGAGTTTGTCGAAATGGAGGGATACTTAATGGAACTCGGTTTCGACGAGAAGGCTTTTAACTGTTCTGATTGGATTAGAAGATTAGTTACGGATACAATTTTTGTAGCATCAATGAACAAGTACGCATGTACTTTGGCTTCCCTGTACAATTCTCACAACCCATCGAAACCAGCTCCGTATTCACGAGAAACAGTTGCCGAATCCGACAATTTTGTTCACGCCCTGAGGACATATTTTAGTACACTCGACTTCTTCCTGTTCATGCCTGACCTTATTCGTACCAAGACACCGTTTGGACGTCGACAAACTAAAATATACATGAACAATTTGTATTGGTTGCATGAGGCTCTGATGAAAATTATTAAAGGAAAGAAAGAGGAAATTAAGAACGAGCAGTCCGAGTTGAGGCCCGATCTCTTGACATTGTTGGCTACTGTGAACACCCCAAGAGACATGACACAAAAAATAAAAAGTACTGTCGAGGGACCCCTGACCGTTGAGGAAATTAGGACCTGCCTTCTTGATTTGCTGGTTGCAGGTATCGACACGGTATGACAATAATAATATTTAATATCAGATCTTATCGGTTTTTGTGCCACGATTCCGTATAAATGGCTTACCACAAACCCCTTTACAAATTACAGACGTCCAACTTGATTTGTTACATACTTTATTATGTAATTAAGAATCCAGAAGTCAAGAAGCGCCTCCAAAATGAACTCGATACCATCTACGGAGCTGATCCTATTCGTCCAATAACACATGAAGATTTGAATAAATTTGTGTATATAGAAGCTGTCATCAAAGAAACTTCTCGAATATTGCCTGCTACTGCTTTAAATATTCGAACGGCCGAGAGAGATGATACCATAGGTGGATATCCGATCAAGGTGAGTCTTTATGTCTCTCATTCCATGTATGCAATAAGAGTAACACAGTATGGCATGCATTCTTTCGTACGATATTTTATCCTTTTGTTCTCAACTTTTAACTGGTTGTTATTATTATTATTATTATTATTATTATTATTACAGGGCGGCCAACAAATAATAGTAAGCTTTGCTGGAATTCAACATCACCCTAAACATTGGCCTAACCCCAAACAATTCAACCCGGATCGCTTCCTAGAACCCAACGCTTCTAAAATTGAGAAACATGCGCTTCCAATGTTTGGCGGTGGGTTGCGCATCTGTCCTGGTAGACACATGGCAATGGCAGAACTGAAAGTGGTTATTGCCATGATATTCCGTAAATATGATCTTGAATTGGCTACAGCAGACACTGAACTAAAGTTTAAGTGCGACTTGGTGAATCATTGTTCCGAATTAATGTTAAGATTTAAACCTAGGACGAAAAAAGCCGTCCACTAAATGGGTGAAACCATTTGCAATATCCATGGAAAGAATGGGGTTTATTGTATATTATAGATTAAGGTTTTGGTCCATTCTCTTCCCTTGTCCGAGTTGTAAATTTGTTATTTAGTTAAATATATTTGGGTTATACATAGGGGAAAGTGGTGCAAATAACAAACATTCTATTAATATTATATGCTGTTTGAGCAGATCGGGAAATTGCAATCGGAATTTCCTTTGTACATGTATATTTAGTGATTGGTTTCTTCGTCGAGGAATAAAGATGTTAATATATATATATAATATTCGAGTGCCCAAACTTGCAGAAAATTGTTACCGCAAAACGTCTAAACGTTTCCGTACAATATTGAAACAAAGTCTTTGGACAGCAAACTATGCTAACTGCAATTAGAAATCACAGTTCGGGGCGTCAGTGAGGTATATATTAAGCTTAAAATTTGCAATTTTCGTGTATGACAAAATATATTAATTTATCAGGGGATCAAAGCGCTGCATAAAAGATATCTGACAATATAAAGATATCTGGCAACATAAGGATATCTGGCAATAAAATAGCGATCAGATCAACAAAGCTCTGGACCGAGACCATATTTACAGTCTAATTTATCTAGCAACTTTCTTGAACCTGTCTTTATTGATTACCATGAATATTCAATAGAGCTTTTGTCGAATGATATGATGCAGTAATTTGTACAAACAAACAAACAAACACATATAATCTGTGTGCCATTACCTCAATGTTTGCCCCCCCCAATGTGGATCTTCGGTCTGCTTTATCATTTAATCAAAATAAAAAACTGGTTAACTACGCCGAGATCGTTTGATATCCTAAATGATATTAACGGCTTGTCTCAAAAAAATTATATTTAATAACGTTGCACCTCTCTATTCAAAGATCGTCGCTTGCCATTCAAAGTTTATCTATTAGTGGATACGGAATATATTTACTAGCGTTAGTCAAAAGGGAGTAAAAATGTCAGTTATGGTTAAAAGTATTCTTTTACGGCAAATATGAGTTGTCAGTAAGACAATTTGAGTATGGGCAACGCATATTTTGTGTCGCAAGTATCGATCAACTTCTACCTTCGTTTGTTCCTAGTACTAAATGTTTGGTACAGAATCTTCCTTGAGATTTGTGACAAGATCATTGTTTCTAGATGCGTAAATTGGGGGGAAAATATTTGATTTGTGTACTATGAATATTGCAGCTTTTATTCTCATTGGTGTAATTTGGCTTGTAATAATTTATTGCACATGTCCCTTTGTTCTGCGATTGTTTTTTTTTATCCTATCGATATCTTGTTAGCATATATTTTAATGATGATGCAGGCGTGCCAATAGTTTTATTACACTTGACAAGTGCCAAGCTTTATTGGCACGCACTTTATTGATCCAGGCAGCCTATGGATAATGGACGACAAAACACATCATTACTTGATTGAATTAACAAATTGCTAAAGGTTAATATAAGAACGATAGTCATAATAAGAAATTGATAACCATAAAGAGTAGGTTAGTGTTAGCAGTATAAATAACGAATAGGTAATACTGTCTGCTGCCAAGGGAAAGAAAAACGCACATCTATGTAATTACAGGTCTGCTGTTGAATTATATGCAGGAATCATCGATCGTGAGCCTTTGCCAGCAAGATCGGAATAACTACAACTATTATATAACTGATAATACACAGTATTTTGGCAATCAGTTATTGGAATATTCTAAAGTGTTGTGGGTGGTAGTGTTCCCGTGCTGGCACGTTTTGAGTAACGTCTTGTCCCGCACATGTGATACAGTGTGAGACGCGGAAATAGCAAACGACCTGATACCCAAATATAACTGAAGTCTGACATAATTAACTAAATATAGCATGAGTATAAAATTGGTAGCAAAGTAGAAACTATCCTCACTTCCATTACATTCAAAATAATTCGATGCTCCGAATTATCGGAATAAATGATTAAACAAATTTCTATGCATTTTGAAAAAAGTTATTCTATAATCTGATAAAGAATCAACAAAGCCAATACGACATTACGGAGACCTTATTATTGTCCCTTGCCAATCCTTTTTTTTTATTATTTAAAAGTAGAGTCAACACAAGCCAAATGAAATAAGGCGATGGAATAAACGTTATTTGGAACAGCGACTTGCCACCTTTTTTTGGTGAAAATCAAGCGTATTATAATGTAGATACAGTAATAATTTACATTACGGGCATGGGTTGCAATAAAGTCAGGATATTTACATTGGCAACGAAGCTCTTTAATGTTATTGAAAAAGTTATCTAATGGGAGAATGAGCATATAAGCCCGATTTATTGTAATCGTCAGCAAAGACATTCGGCGTAATTTGCCAATGATCGAAGAGAATCTTCTCAGAGTTAAAGCTGGGAATAAAGCTAAATTTTAGCCTAGCAACCGGAATTATGATGGTAACTGACATGGTGTTTTTACCAAAGTTTTTCTTAACCATAAAAATTTGTAAATGCTTCGAGTTATAGTAATAGTAATTGATAAATAGAGCAAATTATAGGATTGATAGAATTAAATATTTTAAAAAATATTAGATTTTTTCAATTACAATTAATTAGTCTAAGGCTTTTACAAATCCAACTTTTATGACTTATTTGCTTTCATGCTTTTATTAAAGTTATCAATATTAACCGTGCCTCGTAATGGTTTATTTCTGCTAAATACATATCAATAGACTATAAACTGCTGAAACATTGTTTACAACTTGGGAAACTTGGTTGTCACCTCACTACTGAATGATCAAATTTTACTAATTTGATAATTACAACTATATAGCTCTCAACAAGTCTTATTTAACATATTGTCTAACAGGTATATTATAACCTTCCCAGTCTTTTAAAATACGTAATTTTCGTTGCTATCTGACCTGTTACAGGGTCATAATTTATCGTGCAGTCCCCGGCAGAAATAATGGGTGACAATCGGTTTATAGCCTCCATAAAAATCTAATAGAAAAATTGGTTTATCTATAATAATAATAATAATAATAATAATAATAATAATAATAATAATAATAATAATAATAATAATAATAATATGTAAACGCGTCATTTTTTTTTATTACTAATACGTCAGAGCGGATTAATAACATCCTTACATTTTATTCTCAGTTTAATTTGGATACATTATAAGCTTATGATAACTGTCTCGAAATCTGCTATAAAATGTTCGTGTTTTCAGTTCCTCCTCAGATCAATCTCTCAATTCTTTATTATTATTCCTTATAACATATAGACACTTACATCCTCTTATTCCACATTGACCTGCTCCCTCTCAAATAACTACCATTATCTTATATCTCATTAGAATTCTTTCATGTATGGCCTTCCTGCTGGCCACTTCTTTGTTTCACCTCTGACTCTGTCATGTGGGGCAGACTGCAACAAACCCAGACAAAGTGAACATGACATAAATAAGAGGCTGGTGAGGCTAAAAGTTAACTAATTTGACTAATAAATTTTGATCATTCACAACATAAATTACAGTTTTAAATTATATTATTATTATGCCAAAATGTAACTTTATTAAGTAATCTTCTATATAAAATTGATATAGGGTTATCTCTACATAAAAATATAAATATGAAACTAATTTTACCATAAACCCTAAAAATTACAGCTCAATTAGAAGTATTCTAAAGAAAAAACAAGGAGAAAAAATTGCGCCTTATGTTTTTAAAATCAATGACATCCAAACTCTCCAGGAATATCTGGATAAAGAAAAAATTACTTATGAAATTTACCAAGAACGAAAAATCAAACAAAAAAACGAACATTTTAAATTTTCTGCAAGACTTCTTCAATCTGCTGCCATATGGACCATATGGACAGATTATACCTCCTTTGCTTTTGGCTATTCTCCTCCTTTTCCCAATAATTCACTAAACTCTCTCCTTGCCACCCTTACAAATTATAGACACCTAATCTCCTCATCCCCAACGTGGCCTTCTCACTCTAGACTAAATTACACTCCACATATATAATTGATCTTCCCATTTGACCACTTCTTTATTACATATCTGTACAACATGTTAAAACCAGATTTAGCGGGTATCCGTAGCTTTGGTAATAAAGTAAATTTAGCTTATCTCATTTTTCACTAATAATATTACATATACAATTGGTTTTCCCATTTGACCACTTCTACACCTCTGTACATGTTAAAACTAGCTTCAGCTAGTATCCGTAGCTTGGTAATAAAGTCGTACAAATATCGTATCTTAAATTTAGTTACCAGGTTTATGATGTTCGCTCTACTTATTTATTTCAGTCATACGATTGATATTAAATACGCAAATATATTTTGGGAAAGTATATCTTATCATTAACGAGAGTTTATATATATGTTTTTTAATTTAGTCTTTCGACGTACCTTCAACTATTGATCAATAAAATTGCTCAACAACAAATCAACAGGGTGATATTAATATAGAAACAAATTACGGTAAATTTAAAGCCTTTCGTGTATTGAAGAGAAATTGCATAGTATAAAACACAAATGTATTATAATTAAATTAAAAGTATGAAAACCATTGCGCAAAATACATGAAATAGAATAGATTCATTTGTAACTGAGTAGTCAACTCTTTTACTATATTCACGTATTCATTGTTTGTAAATTGAGGTAAAAATACTATTTAATAATAACAAATATTGCTTGACCCCTTAGACTTATCGAACAGCAGAAACCGTATATAATACGGTATAAACCACGCTAGGGCCAGTCCAAAAACGCAAGGGTATATTTTTTTGCACGAGCTGGACCATTTGACTTGATTTTATTTTCATGTTATGATATTAGTCTTGAATTAAAATTAATAAAAACAAAATTAATTATTTAAAAAAATATATATACTAGTCCTACTCAAGTATGCATTGTGAAATTTTAAAGATTAAGTTACTTGAATGTCATAGAGAATTGGATTGATAAAGTACTCGGGCTGTCAGTTAGTAAAAACAATGTATATGCGTATGTAACGTTATCAGATTACATACTTTGACATGTAGCTGAGATGGTATGGAAAAGTATACAGTACATGTAAATAATAAACTTAAAAGAGTATATGTTAACATATTTTACATCACTATAAAACTTTGGTAAATACTATTCGAAACACCGGATTCAAACAATATACTGTATTCCCAATTATGCAAGACTGAGTTGAAGACTAATTTTGTGACTTCGCAAGAGGATTATTATTGATTATTACTGACCGCCCAACCGATGCTAGCTGGTGATATTGATATGTTACGTACATAATAAGCGGGGAAGAAAACGATATACAAGTATGTTTAGAAGCAAATAATCTTAAACTTGTTTGATAGATATACGGCACAGTAAATCGTATAAACTTGCATATGCTGTGTTGCACACAGGTTGTTTTTTTTTTTTAATCATTTCGTTTGTTCAGATAACACATATGACATTATTCAAGACTATATATACGTAACTATACATCAAAAGCTAAGATACGAATGTGATACAGTCATGGGGGCAACTCTCGTTCTCTAAGTAGTTTGATAACTTTAGGACCGCAAATTTTGCTCTCTGCCCGCTACTTTTATTTCAAAATGATATGATACATATCCACACGCTTGGTAAAGGCAATTACACGTAATTATATCTCATAGCAATAGACTTTATTTGATGCGTTAAATTAGTTTACCTTGCTATGATAACAGTTTAGAAGCATGCATTCTATTTGCGCTAGTACTAGTAAACTGCTGATGATAAATAAAACTATTATAATTGTTATATATTACGAATTAGGCTCTATTGAATCGTCATAATTATTTGAAAGAATGCTTGAATGCATAAAAATATCGTAATTTGTAAGCATAAGTTTCAATCATGCAAAAAATTCTAATTTCTAATCGTTCTTTTTTTCGAACAGAATTAAATGGTAAAAATAAAAAACAAAGCTGTTAGGAGAAAAAAATGGTAGGTGTGTAAAAAAAGTCACATAACTGCCGCCGTCGACAGTCTAGTAAAGGAAAAGAAGAATCTCGTGTGATTTGATTGCTAAACCAGAGCAATGTTATCGTCATTTTGGCTACGAGTTGTGTGATTATGCGTCATTACGTCATCACCATATTGTGTCACGTTAACCCGACACTGACCTCCCTCGCCTTGTAGTGGAATAATAATAATTTCTAACTTGTAGTCTTGTACGGTCTGATAATTCCTTGGAAATTTTCTTCCATTTTTTACCATGAATAGCGTACAAGCGCATAATAAGGTCTTTTTCCCTCTGTGAGAGCGGATTTCTGTTTACTATAAGCAAAGCAAGATGCTATAAGTACTTGTGTAATGAGTGAGACGCTATCTGCATATTTCATAATGTAGAAAACTTACTACTAGGTGACAAATGACAAGTCCACCTAAACATAAAAAAGATGTGAGTACGTAAAACATTAATCACACGCTCTATTTTAACTCAAGTCGTCTCACCTATCTTCAATCTGATTCGGTTTTCGACCAGGAACGTGGAGAGCTATTTTACTCCAGCGTCTACCAAAAACTACACGGAGATCTCGAAGCAAATCATCTTCCTGCTCGAGTAATCGATTATGAGTGCCACTATTATAGTTATATAAATTGTGTTTACAAATTACGAAAGACGAATAACACACCTCTTGGGTCCAATGCTGTCTCTTCATAGCAAAGTAGTAATGATAGTGCGTTAATAGTAATAATTTGTAAAGACTGTGATGAATTTCTTATAGATATAAGAGAAGTCTATAGTAAAGATAGAGGCAGAGCCGAAGGCAAGTGAAGCAGCCTTTTATGAGTTTATGACTACTATGAACAATTACAATAAATTAACACACTGACCATGCTAGTCTTATTCGATTCGTTCAAACGTTATATTATGATGCAGGGACTGTTTGTTTGTTATGTATCATTACCATCGATTGGTATTGCGACTACAACAAAAATATCACGAGTTTTGACGACTTTTCTTCCAAATTATGAACCACTTATATCTGAACTGCTTGCTTTACTTCTCGTTAAAGACAATGGCCCCGATATACGTGATTGTTTTATTCTCAATTAGCTGTCATCAAAGTCGTCATACTTTGTGACAAAGGGAAACGGTTTCTGAATATAATTTCAATGACATCATTTCGTCGACAATCCTTGCCGGACTGCATCGCCGGCAATGCATATTTGGTATGTTTGTATTGATCAACTTTCCATTGTGTTCAATGATCACAATTAGAAGTCATAAACAATGGAAAAAAAATGCAACCAATAATATAACTAATTTGAAATGGCTTTAAAAGGGATTTATTTGAATGGGATAATGGTTACGATTATGGTTGTGATTGACAATCCGAAGCCCACCACCCCAACATTTCATTAATAACCAATTCAATAGGTAACCAATATGTTTTCGCCAAATACAGACTGTTAAATAAAATTTTTTAATATTCAAGAAAGCGTTTTGGTTAAATATTTCTGGTCAAAGGGAAGAAAAGGCTCTAACATTTCGTCCTAATCCTCGATTTACTTCTTTTAAGCCTGTAAACGTTCCCCCTTTTGCACAGCTCCAATATATTGCATTGTAATCATATTGTTTATTACTATTACATCATTCCTCAATTTTTTATCCCCTTTTTATTTATTATCGCTGACAAATTTAATTTCCCTTGCAACACAGTGCAGCAGTGGAGTGGTTGACACGTATCCACGTGACATAACACAATGGACTACCTAATCAAAGGTTATCATGTGAGACGATTAACAGTCATAACAAGTTGGTTGATTTGGGCATTATAGACCGGCCAAAATTCCATCGAAGAATAAAATCAAGCCTTTTTGATCAAACGTTAAGAATATTCAAAATTGAAAAAGTGCTCTAGTCAACTTTTGAGACGCAACTATGAATAATGCAAAGTGTTTTTAAATTTAGTCTTAACAGAATCGCTGACTTGCCTTATTGTGCATTAAAAGTTAGAAACCAACTAACCAGAAAGAGAAGTCTCAATTTCACAAGCTTTGCGCTGGATTTGAATTTACACACAGTCAAGTGAAGTTGGTTTTGTTTTGTTTTTTGCGTTACCTGGATTATTTACTTACGAATTTACGTTCTAATCTCCAAAAAACTCTGTAAAGTGAAAGAAAAGTAATACCAATATGTGCTTTACAGGGGGGTCCGGTTCATTTCCCCGACAATTATTTCCCGAAAAGTTATCTTTTGTCGGTATTTGATTTGGACCTGTCTCAGTTCTGGACTAAAACAGGTCTCAAACTGAGGTACAACAGACTCTGGTAGCAAATTTAAGCGTTTTGATAAGCATTAACAGATTAGTGTCAAAATGATTGTCGAAGTGATTGTCGGAGAAATAAGCTGCCGGGGAAGTAATTTTCGGAGAAATAAACGGCTCCCTCTTTACAGCGAGTGTTGACGAGACTCGTAATATGTAGCAGGATTATCCTTTCTACGTGAAGAGACCTCTAACTATATAAAACAGATTGTCTTCAGTCACAACTTACAGGTAATAAAAGTTGGCCTATCTCTACAACCCTGCTTTTTTTTTGGAAGAGAAATTATAAACCTACAGATAGCAAATAAATAAACAAATAAGAATAAACGATAACATATATATTAGCTGTGAATATAGCGATCTCAACTAATTATAATGTTTTTTCAATTTTTTTCTAGATTTTGTAATTGGAATGCCATTATCATAAACATAAAAATGGGTAACTTGGCTCAATTTTTTTTACTTTGAGTAATTGGTTAAATTATAATGCGAAACACAAAAAAAATTATTTTATGGCTCACGACAAAAACATATATATGTACATTGCCAATAATAGATAAATAAGACTACTCATGGTTTATCTTATTACCATTATTTAATTATCTTTGTTGTATATCAGATCGGAATTTATGTCAATTCGGAACTGGCATGTGTCAGATCAGAATTTATGTCCGTTCGAAATTGACATATGTCAGATCGGAATAATACAGAGCATCAGTAACAATAAGAAGGTAACATACTTCAACATTAACAATATTACCTTGGCTGCTCTATATAACTAATTAATATTCATACTATAAACTGCTCGATGCTTAATTTTATATGGCTTTTAATGAAACAATCAATAGATCATTGTGAAATGAGATTATATAACCCCATGACATTTGAAATTGTGGTTTATAATATGTAACTAAACACTCGTCAATGGATGTGTCTCTTGTACAGTTAGATAAATACTGTGAGACATGTCCAAGAACTTGACACAGTAATTAGACAAGACTGAAGTAGAATGCAAACTGTATTCATGCATTATGCTATAATTCCGATCTGACATACAACAGTACCAATGCATTAGAAATGCCATGTTTTTATACTATTTATAACATCTGTGACAATGCATTTTATTCTCATTATTTTTTTACGCACAAGGAGGTAGAATAGCTTTATTAAGCAAACTGAGATATATTTATCACAAACATCGTAAGTTCTCATACACGTATATCATAATAATATTATTATCCAAATGGGCGGGAAGAAAAAAGTATTATCCCAAATTAAATCATGTACCTCTTTTATTAGTGGCCAAGTTTTCTATACATGTTAATTCAACAATTACATACGATCTTATTTCTGGCATATTAGATGCATTGCTTATAACTTATTATTCCAAAAAGACAGGATTTAGCTATACATATGTTACATAGTGCGCGCCAACTAACACGGGGAGTATAATTAACAGGTCTTGAAATTTAGCCTTAATTCCAACGTTAACTTCAGAAAGTTGTCTCTTCGACAATTGATGTCTGCTACAGCTTTCTGACTTTGTATTTTAATACGCTGTCAACAATAATTCTGGATGCAATAAAAATTGGGCTCAAACAATTCGTCGCCTATTATCTGGAGGTTTTATGATAATAACAAGTGTTTATTAACGTCATTTTATTATAATAAAATTCTCTCAAACAGTAAGCAGGATAAGTATGTATTAGAAAGACTGACGATTCAAATATCTTCAGCAGGCTATAATATTGAGACTGGCAGATGTTTCTCGCATCGCTCTTGATAATGGCGAAGTACGTGGTACTAGTATGTGGGCATCACTCGCGGAATATGACAACCGTTATATTACAAATGTGGCATCTACAACAACACGAAATCATCTTTAAAGCGCTTGGAGAAAGGACAAAACGCCCTCATTATTACTACTGAGGAGACGCTGAGGGAGTTTCAGTTGATATGGTGAGACGATTGGCCAGCAAATGCATATAGCCCTTTTGAACACAATTATCAGAGTCAGTATTTGGTAAGGTCATGTCAGGACCTTAATTCACATACTGTAATTACACTTATTATGCCAATGGTCTTTAAAATAAAAATTCGTTTGAAAGACAGATTCCCATATGGCAGTATATATTACGAATAGAAAAATAGCCTCTATCGTAACATCCCAAGCATTAGATCTTATGAGTCTGGCCACCTTGAAGAGTTTGGCTGCAAAGTTTCGTATTGTCAATCTTTCATTGTCCGTATTGTCGGGTCACCTGATTTGCGCATTATCTGCCACGTGAAAAAAAGACCAATCAAATTCTTTGAAATTTGATTCATTCATCATATCTTATTTATTCATTATCATGGGACGGTCAGTTTGCTAATTTTAAAAGCACTATTTGAGAATGAAGCATCTATGCTACGGATGTGATAAGTAGACCTGTTTAGATATCTTAACACACATCATAATATCTACACTTATTTTTAACGTATTGGTTGTGGAAGGTACGATCCCTATCGTACAGTAATTCGGATGGTTCAAAAAGTTCTTGTTCAACAATGCTCCCATCAAGATTCTTTTTTGATTATTTCTTCAACGGGAATGTTTTGTTATAAGCTTAATTACTATATACTGGTGGTCAATGATATTACTCTATCTATTAATTGGGAGATTTCGGCTGTAGAGGAGATTCACTAACTAACCAACCACCTCGGAATTATTCAACTGAAAAATATACTAGCTTCAGGCACACTTTGAGGATTTGAGAAAATCGATTTAACGGAAATTTAATTTACTGCTCATAAAGCTCAATTACGTCCATAATATTACTATCATTGCTAGTAATATCCGGCTTTTGCACCATGTCGTTGTATTGACTGCAGCAAACAAATTTAAAAATAATATTAATATTCTTTCCACCAAGATACATTGTTACCGTGATAATAACACCAGCAACGCCAAGCAGTATCTTGTATATTAAACCGTATTCTTCAGGCATATCGTTGACGGGTGGGATAGTTAGCGGAGTTGTAATAGTTGTCGTGGCTGAACAACTTAAGAAAGTGTTTACACTAGATAGAGAATAGCAGCTATTGCCTGCATATTACAATATCGTCTTATCACAGTTCAAACAAACGTTAAATACCTTTGGGTTACTGTTGACAGAGAACTCGTTCTTGTATGTGTCGATCGACCATGAAAAGTATAACTAAAAATATGAACATTTGTACGTAAGTAGCGCACATACGTTAATATCTTTGCCATATGTCAGACGCCTACCAGCAAGTGCAGGGACGGTATGCATCCTCGGAATTATTTACAGCAACAGCGTAGCTTCCAATAACAATACAAAGGCCGAGGATAACTTTAGTAATGTGTCTTTTTATCATTGAGAGAAGAGGCAAGTATAAAGAGAATTCTTCAATAGTTAAGCTTGTCAGGACGAGTATATAGGAATCTGTACTGTTATTTTGAAATGAAGCCTGATATTTATAGTTAATACTCATCGGTGTCGATAGTCATTTCACGTGACGTGACACATTGTTTATCGCACGAATATCTATATGGTAGGACACGTGTCACGGTTAGTGGCATATATTATAGTATGTTATGAAGTAACGTACTAAGTTATAGAATACGTATTACAGGGAGTAAGCTTGCTCCAACTCTTAGACCAAGATTTTTCTGAACGAGAGAGAAAAAAACTCATGTGAAAGTTGGGGTTGCCATAAGCGCGATCGCACAAAATGTGACATGTCTACAACAGTTCAACATAAGAAATACGAACACTTCCGTTATTCTTGTGCAAGTCTATAGTTTGTGCACATACATAGGAGGAATTTCTCATATTGTTGTGATTATTACTACGAAAATTATCGTGAGCCTCAGGGGTACATTATGAGCCGTTGGTTATTGGTTAGTTACACGTGGCAATGTATTTGTTTGTTATTATGGCGGGCAAAAACTCTCGCACACCAACTACTAAAAATGGCCGATTGATAATCAGCAAGAGACACATAGGGAAAACGAGTGAGATCTGGTTGCTTAGGTCAGTGTTTTTATTGTATTGTCCGATTCAACCCATTTCTCTTGCCTTTTACATTCAAACTGTAAAAAACCTGTTATCTAAATTTGATCGATTGGCTCAGCGACTGCCGTTCACTACTATTAAGATTATATATGGGGCATGCTGCAACAAAACCAGACAAAGTGAACATTTTATTATGTGAGGCTAATTATGATGTGGCTGTAAAATTGACCAGGGTGAATGATGACGTTTTGAAAAGTAATAATGGTGCTTATGGACTTGTTAATGTTCACTTTATCATACCAGAATGTGATGAATAAACCATAACAAGATTAATATAGGGTTATCTCTATATAAAAAATATTAATATGAAACTAATTTACATTAAATCCACTATGGAACCAAAGAATTACAGCACTATCAGAAGCATTCTAAAGAAAGAACAATTACTTCCTTAATTTCAATCAGGGTCATTTCTTAGGCTCTTTAACCTCAATTTGAGCAACTTGACCATTTTGTTGCTCTTTTAGTAGTTTAATTTCTTGGGTTAATTTAATAATTTGTGCCTCTTGTTCTTTAATCTTATCCAATAATTCCTGTTTCTGCTTTTTGCTCCATTCTTCAGATTTCTCTTGAAATTTGACTACTTCTTCCCTTTCAATGTTCAGCTCCTCCTTGGCAGCTTTCAATTCATTTTCAAGTTTCTTAGTTTTATTTGCTAAATGAGATTCAATAGTTTGGGACATCCCATCTTCTGTGGAGGACGTTCTGAATTTCCCATCTTTCAATAGATTGCAATAACAACCCATCCTATTTCTCTGTAGTCTACCACAAAGCTCACAATAAGAGAGGTTATTGTTTTCAAAATCTTTTTTACAATCAGCACAAATAGAGCCAATATCTGCAGTAGAACCATCTTCATGATATGCCACTAATTCATGAGTAGCATTATCAAAAACTGGTTCATCACTAATCACACAGTAATTACAATATGGGACAGATAATTTGGTTCTTTCAAAAATTCTATATTCTAATTTCTTCATAACTAATTACTGTGTAAGATATAAGTATCAAACTTTTGCTTGACATCTCCTTTAATCAAATTAACTTTCTCTTTGAGCTTTTGAATTCTTTCACTAACTTTTGTTTTTGCTTTCTTTGTCAATCTCTCAATTTGCTTTATTTTATCTTTTTTCTCATAAGCATCTAGTTTCTTTTTCAATTGGTCATTCTCTATTCTTTGTTCAATAATAGTACAATCTCTTTTCATGTTCTCTACAAAAACTCTTCTATCATGTCATTCTTTGGACTTGTCTAGTGCTTTTAAGTTCATTTCAACTTCAATTTCTACTCTTTCTTCCAACTCTTCTACTCTTATTTCCAATTCTTCTTGTTTGACTTCTAACTGTTGAATTTTTTCTTCATTTTCTCGATTTTGTTTAACCACTTTATCAAAAATTCCCTTAACTTTAAAAGTTAACTCATTCCAACTACTAATTAACTCATCTAAAGAAAGATGTCTAAGGTCTAAATAAGAATAACAACTTTTTCAATCCTCTTCATACCCATTTTCTAATATTCTTTGAGTTGTGATTGTGTCTTCTAATTTGCTTTCACTTATTCACTTTCTAAATAACCCCTTGCTTTCTTCAGAATTTAGTTTGATAAGGTTGATAAGGATGTGATATCTAGCATCATTCCTTTCACTGTAAAGTTTTCCTGTGAGATTTCAGTAATGATTAAACTTGTAAGTATAGAAAATCATATTTCTACGAATTGCTTCAGTAGGATTCCACTCACAAAACTTAGATCAACATTCTTGGTTGCAATGATACATTACTGCATCAATTGCCTTTGCATCCATATCAGAAGCACTGTAATCATTAATTAGAATACTAATTATTCATTGTCTAATTTCTTCATTATTCAACTGTTTAAATTCTTGGTCTTTTTCTTTATCAGCCAATTTCTTTTCTAGGTCAGCAATCTTGTTTAGCAACTCTTGGTTTTGTTGCTGTTGTATTTTTAAAATATTTACCATTTTTATTTTTTTAATATACTTATAGGGCTATATTAAGTATATAATTATTTTACTATTCTTTTTATTTAAACTTTAAAAATTGTAAAGTGGGAATATTAGATAGAGAATTTAACGTGGTGAGGAAATTAATGAATTTTAGTCTAAATATTTTATTCATTTCTGGTATAGGTTGGGCTTGGGCAAGTAATGTCTTTGAATTCATCTCTAACAAATGGGCGAATATTATGGTGAAGATATTCCTGTCTTTTATAATCCAAAGAAGGAGGAGTCAGTACCAGTATAGAAAAGGATTTAATTTCTCCAGTAATTTCGGAAACACTTGCTTTTCTAGTTTTCAATAAATTAAGTTCAGTAAACACACCATTAGCAACCAGCTGAGCTTTGACAATTCCAGGATTAGTTGCTTCAAAAACAAAATGCTGATACTTTTGTAAACCATTCAATTTCTTAAAGAAAATTCCCAACACGGAATTAAGATCCAAATATTGAAAGCCTTTCCCATTGTCATAATGTTGAGCCTTGTTTAATCCAGCTGTACTTGATTTTTTCACAACCTCAACAATATGATCTACGCAATCTACAGTCGTTTTGCGATATAATTTCTTAATCAGTCCAAAACTACCATCACACTTGAATTTAGTATGTCCAGGTATCATGAAATTTAATTCGATACTTTCATAATAACCGCAAATTACTAAATAGAGGTAAAATCAAATAGTGGCATTATTTTTATTCTGACCACCAGCATTATCACAAGTAATCTTTAAACGCTTTTCGCTTTTATTCAATTTCTTAATCCCATCGAATACCAGGCTTAGTGTGCCATTAGGGCCTTTGCCGATAATTTCGCCTTCGTCGAGAACATAATTAATTTGTTCGCGTACTGCTTCATCTTGAATACCAAATAAATGTACTTTACGTGGACTGAGATAATAAATTTTACTTACTTGTTGGTCGGAATGGGGAACGTGAACATTTTGTGCTCAATCATAACTGTAATGAGCAGTCGCGTCTACACTACAATAATTAGCTTTACGACTTGTTATAAAATGCTCGTCTACTAATTTTCTCGGTTTTAGCTTTAACTAGATGTTCTTTGAATTTTTTCAATAAATCTTTCGCTTCTTCTTCCTTGCGAGCATTATACTGCAAGCCATTCCGAAAATGTTGGCACGTGTCACATAAATCCGTTCTTGGACTCATAATTTGAATATAAGGTGTCATAACTTGCGGAATGCGTCATATTTTAACAATTTCAACGGGCTATCATTTTCGAGACCTGCAATAAAATCACGATAGACCGATTTATAACTCGTTTCAGCTGGCAATAGTGTAAGCGATTGAGTAATGCGACTGACATTTCTACCAGGACTTGGTAGTCCGTGAATTTCAGCATAATTTTCGAGAAAATTCTTCACGATGGTAGCAACGGTTATATCGATGGTTTTTTTGGTTTTTTATCGCGGCATTCGTTTAATGTTACCGTGAATGCGCGGTATTATACCATTCGTTGCCGGATGATTTCGGACGTTCTCGAAGTGAGTGCGGCCAATTCCTAACATATTGAGATACGTTTTCTGACAAAGTGGCGTATTGCGATCTCAATAATAAAATGTTCGCTTATTAGTACGCGTTTTCTTTCTGAGACGTCAGCTGGTGGTTATTTCTCCACCATTCATTGCTTTCAACTGGGCCATTAAAAATATATCTTGCTCAGATCTAGAGAGAGCTTGAAACGCCTCACGTAAGTCGGCAAACCTCTCTCTCGGAATCATTTTCGAGCAACCACATTTGCAACCTATCTCTAAGAAACGGATTGCTTTTTCGTATTCGGCGGAGCCATTATAATTAGAATTTCTCATATATGGGTAATCCTATATATTAATTTTTATTGCTTTGTCATTTTTATGATTGTCTCAACAATGTACTTTTGAATATAGAAATCATGCGTGATGCTGAGTGACCTGCATTTTAATCGAATTCAAGCACATTCTATAATTGTCTGCTTCGAAAAATTTAACCTCCAGCATATCCTTCTGCGGTAATAGTAAAAGTAAAAGAGATAAGCACGTGTTATTATTATTCCCAAAACGTATGAATATGATAGGAGGGCTTTCAGTTTTAAGTTTTGTTCGTATAACCTGAGGATTCATTTATTAATATGAAGCAAATTATATTCAATATGCACAGCTTATTTTCACTATTGATTTTTCATGACTTCGTCTCTGACTAATATACTAACTTATCATTTGACCCAAGTATCTAGATTTCAATGACTCTAACCAATAAATATCATGTTCACGACTCAGTTTCTTCTGATCTTCAGCCCCTGGTGGCCAATTAATATGTCGATGGTTCATGAAAGATGGATAGCAATCAATTTCTTCTTTACCCGCCCAATCGAAATCTATTAACATTCCTTGATACTGACCTTGAGATTTGCTAACTAAAATGTTGGAATCATGGAGATCAGCAAAAACAATATTTTCTGTATGCAATTTGTCAATAGCTTCTTCAATGTCCATTAAAATCGCCTTGTATTCATCATGACTAAGTGAGCTGCAGTTATAAAGTGGCTCAGCCTCAACAAAATCCATCACAACCATGTAAAAACCATCCACTATCTCTTTGTTAACATAGAGCAATTTTGGTGCTTTGCCAATTTCACTACACAGTTCATGTGCCTTCTGATTATACTGTGATGCAAATTTAACAATGATTTTCCACCCATCTCTTGTTATGGCTTTCCAAAGAAGCTTGTCATCAACAAGTTTTCCTTCATATGTAAACTCTATGATTGTATCTTGATGTCTGTATTGATTTGGATAGGGAAAAAATCGTTGTGAATTTTGTTGGTATATCTAGAGATCCATAATACTCCTTTAACCTATTGACTCCCAAGTGGAAGGCTTTGAATAATCGTGCCACTCACTCTGCATGGGCTTGATTGTTTGTAGGTATGAGAGGTATGAAGTCGGTCAAGGGATCTATAATGGGTTTCTCAATGTATACTGCCCCTAAAATGCACACCCATGGTCCAGCTAAGCATAAGATAAAAGACGGCCAGTTGCACTATTTGAGTATTTCACTATTTGTCTGTTGGGTATAATATTTTGCAAAAGAAGCTCCAGCCTGGACAGTCAGATCACAGCTACCAGTGCCAATTTCATTTTTAATCTCAACAAAGCAGTGTAAAACACTTCTTGAAAAGACATTAGATTCCAGTACTCCATCATTTGAAGAATTGTCTTCTAGATGAATTATCCTTAACTCTTCACCAAATAATTCACGAATTTTTTCTCTAAACACTTTGGAACGATCACTTTCACTGTGGTATAATTCTGCCATACCATGAATAATATCAAGGGTCCATTGATAATGTTCTCTCCTCATCTTTAGATCTTCATTATGGTAATCATGCAGGAACTGACTGAAAACATTGTGATAAACTTGTACTGGTGGACCAACACATTCTGGAGGGCGGTGAATAAGTAACTGCTTGTCCTTAATCTGGTAACCAATAAGATTACTGAGAAGTGCAAAAGATGATGGTGAAGGATAACTCCGAATCTTCTTTACATTTCTTTGCTGTTCTGTAAAGTGGAGAAATTGGTTATGACAAAAATTCTACCAATGCACAATATATACAACTAACCTTCTTCATAATTATCCAAGTTGGAAGAATGTTGCTTACTAGCTGACAAAGATCTGCATTGTAAAGCATTATTAGTTATATATATTGTTACGGTCGGGAATTTAAATTGGGATTTTTGGGAGAGCGATTTATCTTTTGTGTAGGTGTGTTCGCCGACCGGGGGATGTTACCAGGCTTAGCTTGTACTATCGCCCTTACTACGATAGTCGTGCAATTAAGACTGAATTAAGCCTCAAGTGACTATTTTAATTATGCGCGCTTTTTCACTCCCTATCCGAGTTTCAAACACTCGTGAATACAAATAAGGGTACCTCTAA
>CAJVPI010000179.1:0-45129 GCA_910592345.1 Paraglomus brasilianum
AAAATTAATCATTTATATCGTAACCTGCTTTAACGAAACTATAACAAAATTGAATAGGACTTCTTTATAAAGAGGAAGAAAAAGGTTGGAACGGACCACTTCGTTATATCCAGGTTCACTGTGTATCTCCAATTCTCGAAGCAATTTATAAACATTCGACTGTCTTCCGCCTATCGAAGCGAGGGAAAGAATACATCAGACAATGCGTGCACACATCATTGCTATTACAACAAGAATCCCATGAAAAGTTGAACCCCATTCGTAATTCTCTGACGAGAATTTAGGGCCAGATTTATTGTATTAACGACGTGAGACCCAACTATGCTTCTTAGAGTTAAGGCTGAGCATAGAGCTAAATCTCAAGATCAGCTCTCCCTCTTTAGCAGCATGACATTTGCTTAATATTGTCATAGTTGTAAATAAAGCTTTATAGTATCCTGAATTAAGAATAGTTTGGTATGTAATCGTAGCATGTGAACATGCGCCATCGAATTTAATTTGTTAGTATTAGGGCTAAAATACGGTTGGGACCAACGAATTACTTGTTGGATATACTGATGGGCACACTTTTTATAAGCTTTGTCTTAATGGTGAGAAAATCGTCCGTCAATGGACACAATCCATTGAAAACCAATGGCGAATGTACCCAATAGATTGATCCATTGCTTGTTTATTGTATTAGTATGGTATGGAATATTGAATTGCGAGACGTATTGTATTATTATATATTAACAGTCGCATCTGATAAGATTCCGATTTACTAGCAAAGAGAGCCTTGCCTACCTAAGCTGAAGTTTATCCTCAAATCCATGCTGCAAGTTGTCTAAATCAATTCAGCAATTAGGTTAATTAACACAGCGTAGTAAACCCCCTCCTTGCTAGCCTTTGATTAAAAGATTTATTTAGAGATTGTCATATACTTCGAAGAAACTATTTGTGTATAAGTTTGTATTATACAAAGTTTGATTTGTCCATTCGTTTGTATTGGTAATAGCGGTAGTGAACGATATACTTTTACAATATTGCTGTGAAAGAAAATTGACTTTTAATTCACAAACGAGGAGTGGAGGATAAATACATATTGATCATGTAATACTTCCATGGTCAACATGGCTGCATTCTGTCAACTTCATCATTTTCCTTTAAGAAATCTAGAAAGAACAACGAGGAGCGAAAGAATCTGTTATATTGATCATCATGTTACTAACCTCTTGAGATTTCTTGTAGAAACTTTCTTCCAATAAAGCTGCCATGTCAATATCCATATCTCCAACGGATGACGCGTAATAAACTTAAGGTGAATGACAAAGAATATTTTTGTAACTGGTACAATTAACAATCGCCATTACATACGTAAATTTTAATTCAACTACAAATATTAACCTTAGCATCTAAGCTCATACGTTTTGTCTCAAGTTCTATTATGTTCTTGTTTTCATTCGGTATAAAAATGCCTTATTTTATTAGTTGGCTTCAATATCAACCTCTTGACTAATAGATTAGTTAAAGATATAAATACTTTGTATAATAACAAATACGCAATTTAATAATTACGTTTATCAGATTATCACAATCGTAACTTTGTTGAACCAAGTATTACATAGATTCTGGGTCACTTTCTTAAAAGAGTATTTGGCCATGTGATTAGTGTGTTTTAAAAATAATCTGTTAAAAGCTCTACTTTCCTCCTAACATTGTGTTTACTTCTGGGAAATGTTTTTAATGCAGAGTTTGCTACCACAAAACTTCTGGCATAATGTTTTTGTTTTATTTTTGCAGACCAAAGTCCTCAGGATTTATTAATTCAAACGTGATGTGTTTTTTAATGTAGAACTTTATTGCCTAATGACAGATAAGTGTTAAGCACATTGGAAGAGGGATAAACCTTGAACAAACTCGCGTAAGCTATAAATAAACTGTAAATTACATGTCAATTCAAAATTGTGAATATAATAGTAGACAATGTCAGCATTTTTAATTGACTTTATTTAATATCAACATCTGACCAATTCTTGTCTTCATACCAGTCACTGAATCAAATTATCTCCCCTACATCTCGTCCATCTCCTCTAAACTTGGCAAGCTGAAATCTGATAGGGGAGGCAACTGGTGAAAACTATTTCTTGGTTTAGGCAAATCTCCAGTAGGTAAGAGCTTACTAGAATATTTACTCTCTTTCTCAAGACGTGACAAGGGTCTTACATCATTGCGATAAATGGTATTCCACATGTTGTCGTCAGAATTATCCTTGTCCACCTCTTCAATAAGATCGCAAATAGACTTGAGAAGTGTTGTAGCATCTGGACGCTTGCCAGGATCAGCATCACAACACAACTCGGCAATTTTCTTATACTCCTCTGGCGCTGAATCAGGCATCGGTGGTCGCAATCCGCCCATAATATCGCACACTAAATCTCTGTCGAATGGCCTATCTCTAAAAGGTGATTCACCGGTGGCAATCAAATGCATAATAATACCAAAAGAATATACGTCTGATTTCCGAGTAAATTTACAAGTATGGAGTACCTCGGGTGCAATGAATGGTAATACTCCTCGAATGGTTGAACTCGATTCGGATGAATTCACCGATCGGGAGAGACCAAGATCGCATATAAATGTATCACTAATGCGAAAATCTTTTTCTGTCTCAGACTTGCTACAATCTGAATTATCATGAAAAACTATGTTACCGCCATGAAGATCACAATGCACAGATCCTGCATAATGAATAGCATCCAGATAGTCTGCAACACCCTTCAAATAGCGTAATTTTATCTTCCACGTCAGGTTGTTAATATTTTGATCCAAATAAGACAAAAGACTACCATTATTAGCATATTGCATAACAATCATGTACTCTTTTGTTTCTGGGTCTTGTGTGGTCCCGTAAATCTCAAGGAAAGAAGTGACCGCGCACTTGGCGTGATTTCTGAACTAATAAATAAAATAAATAGAGTCAGATTAAATACCGCTTTAATTAATATTGTCAAAGATTGCCTACCTCGGAAATAAATAATTCCGGCGTTTCATCAAAACCCTTAAAGCGTTTCAGTACAACAAGTTCTGGTATTTGTATATCTTTTTCTGAATTGCCTTTATATTTGGCAGTATAGACGGTTCCATAACCACCAGATCCAATCTTTTTGAGTTCATCAAAGTCGGTATACTCCATATACTGAACATATTCATTAAGTCGTATAAACTTGTCCAACAGTGCTTGTAAATTGTGGTAGAACACTAAATAATATTCTCGAGTAGATGGCTCTTGGGTGATTCCAATTATCCAAATATTATCCGGAGTCAATATTTCTGGATATCGTTTAGTTAGCTACTTGAGTAAACAAATACAGTCGTTACCACAATGATTGATTTAAACTGCAACATACACACACCTAATAGTTAATAAGACTGTTTGCGTGAAATAATTTACCTGGTAAAAATCAAACGACTGAGAATCCTGTCCGTCAACTATCTTTTTGAGCATTACTGTTGTCCATCCATTTGTTATCGGTTCCAACCAACCTGCTATATGTGTACACCCATGGCGTAATAATGTCATCTCTTGTACGTTCGCCAATAGAGAGTATTCAATCCATTGTATATACGCATCATATCTACTCGTCGTATTACTCCATGATTCCATAATAAATAAATCCAATGGTTTGTTGCCAGTCGTCCAATCAACAGGTCTTGGTGCCTTACATTCATAACAGAATGCATTCATATTGGGTTCCAATCTTCCTATGCATGCCAGACACAACCCCCTCTCACAATATTCGTTTATTAGATAATACTTCCGTTTCGTCAAATGGTATGTAAATCCAATGGTAATCCAAACATCTTTGGCAAGAATGTCTGGATGCTTATCACATAACTAATGAATGATACGTTGTATCAAGTCAACAATTATAAATTATCCAAACAATTTAATAAACGTGAGGTTTACCTTGTCATAATATGAACCATCTGTCTTATTTGTTATCTTAAGTGGAATCAATTTCACTTCACGATCCAAGTATCCCCAATAATCAATACAAGCGAATGGAATCCATTCCAAATAGGCATGATTTGGTGAGTTTGTTTGTAACTGAGATTTCTTAATAAACTCGTCGAGTTGCTTATTGTTGCTAGTCCATCCATTGGATATTTGTTTATGTCCGCAAATGCACCACACGGGACTACATCGGAGTATTCCACATGCAGTGCAGAATCCATATCGAGAATAACAATAGTGAAAGCGTCTATTAGCAACCATGTAATAGTTGTTATCATAGTTGGTAAATCCGTCTATCATTCGATTGCGTTTCCTAAGCAATGTGGAATATCTTCTAAAGCCCTTGACATTATTATTATTGTACTTATATGTTGGAAGTGAGTATATCCTGGCAAACTCGCTCACAAACGTTGGTGTACATATTTCATCATTTCCAAGAGATAGCAATATCATCTTCGTTTCAGAAACTCTACCATTATCAAAAGTTTCCTTGCGAATAGCGCAATGAATAGTGTCAATTTGACTTGACTTTATGCCGCTAATTTCCGAGTAGGGAATCCATTTAAGTATATATTCACTTGCTAAGGAGGCTTGAATCAAGTTGTCAATTGCTATATAAGCCCCTAAAACTAACGACATTGAAGCAAATACTGTACATTCCGGAGCAGTATTTTATACATTTTGGTGTTACATTGTAGTTAGGCAACGTTATTATTATTAGTAGCGATTATTAAACATGCGTTTCGCTGTCAAAAAAAAGGTAAAAGCAGTTTCTTATTAAAAACAACATAGTTATGATCATAATCATGTCAACCGTTGTTGCATGTTACTCTATTGCTCTCACCGCGATCTATATTATTCGAATTGTAAACTAGTCCAATTTATAATTCACAAACTTTGGATATCACCCATATCAACATCTCTTAATATTAACAAAGACCTTTGTTTGAAGAGAAACAGACCATAGCTTAGGACTATTGTATCGCTCAAAATCATCATTAACAAAAAAAAAAGTGGTTGGAATATTCAACATGGAAGTATTTTACGATGACTAATACAAACAAAGAGGCTCGTTGGTTCGATTAATATGTTCGGTGTTTCTAGAATGTTTCTTACAACTGTGGTAAATGCATATCAATTTTGATTTCGAACTCGTTATCATTAGCGGATGATTGCAATAGCCTTTTTAATTAAGCTTCAGGACATTTTAATTTATGCATCCCGTTTGTTGTGAATATATATCATTTAGTATATTATTTCAGCAAAAGGAATACTCATTGAAATACAATGGAATGTATAAGTGCCATCTACGGTACCAGATCATCGTTAATATTAATACGTTTTTGATTCAATGGACACAATCCATTGAAAACTAATGGCGAATGTACCCAGTCAACATGAGTCGTTTAAATCAATTGAGGATCCATTGACAACAAAATAAAATAAAGAATTGTTGTCATAACAATGTTTATCTGGCTTATTTGTTATGATAACGTTTACATGTGATTTATATCCGTCTTTGCGCATTTTAAATAAGACAGCGAGCGCCAATTCCACCTTTTTTCTCTTAATTTTCTTTTGTAAGGTTATAGACTGGTCTATGGACTATTCAAAAGTTATCTCGGATGGAGAACTGGGTTTTGAGCATCATACAACCTTCGAAGTTATGATTGTTCTTTTATCAATTAATATTATGTTATTTGATTTTATTTATTATTAAATATGATAAATTTTCTGTTTATTTTACATTCCCCTCATTTTTCCTTATTCACTATCGTAACCAAGTGTGGAGCGCTTGGCATTTGGATGAATCCTTCTTTGTGTTGAAAATCACTTGGTGTATGGGAATCGTCATCTGTGTTTACTGTCAATCGCCATCTGTTTAGATCATATACGCCTGGTTGAGTAAAACAGGCCATGGCAGTGATTGTGTGTTCTTCATCAGGAGCAAGCGAACCATATCTAATTGTTGCACCTGTCCATTGGAATACTGTCATATATGACTTATGAGGTGTATTGCTAGTCGAAGTAACAGTGAGATATAGGTTATTAAAATTTCGGTCATTGTTTTCTGTCCGACAACTATTGACATAACTAACCTTTGGTCATAAGAAAGCAACTCCATTTTGAACCTTATCGGTTTATTCCAAGAACAATTCCTTATCGAAATGGTTATCGGGATAGTACATAGACTACACAACAAGGACACTTTTTATTCAATTACGAGTACATTACCATCCTCCACCTCATCGAATACTCACCCAATATCCGAAAACTCATGTTCATACACATCATTACATGTAACCGTTAACTTCAAGGGATTCTCGTCCTTAAAATGTTTGTTCTTCAACAGACCATTAATCAAGGCTGTCCTCTCTTTCACCGTTTGTTCGTAAAGAGCCCTGCTCGGTGCAATTAGAATATCTTTTCCTTCAACCGGATTTTGTTGTACGCCGAGGTTGATTCCAATGATATAATGATGGCCCTTTCTTGGCAGATTAAGCATGTTCCAATACAATGCAATATCAACATCATCAGTAGTATATAGAGTAAATATTTGAGAATGTTGCTTTTGCGGTATTGTTGGGAATTGATTCTGCAGTGTGTTCGTTTTCCATTGAATTCTAGAGTTTATAGAAAAACTTTCGAGCGGTTTAGATGAGCTTGGTATTATGCGGTCGGACTAGTGAGAGATAATAGTGGCGATTGAGAAGGCGCATTCACAATGTTGAACATAACAAACGTACACCACAACTTACAAAAGGTATGTTAGTAACCAGCAGTTCAACCGGCGAAGGTTCATCTATGTGTTCGTTCTCTCCTCCCATGATCAATCTCTTGAATGCACTTGATGTATACAGTTCTGGTGTCTTGCCGTCAGACGGAGCAACAGTAGTAACTTTTCTCAGTCGATAATATGTAAAAGTAGTCTGTCGGGGTGCTATGAGAGCTGTCGAATTGCTGATAGAACGTTCGAAAATTAAGCGCTCATATATAAACATACAAAAACTAACTAAATTACTCACTCTAAAGCTTGAGTCACAGGTGATATAACCCATGACGGACTTGTGGATGTCAATTGTATCAATTGAAAATCTGCCGTTGTTTGCAGATTCTCGGTCTATGATATAATGTGAAGCTCAATAATACTTTCACAAGTTAACAGATTCAACCATACACTGCATTTACCTCGATGCCTAAGATGTACTCATTTAAATACTTCGTACTTTGCCTAGTAAATGCACTTATCTTTAGAGATTGCAAAACTTGAGCAGATGTAACAAATCGCAAGCTTCGATATCTCATAGCTGCGTTCTTATCCTACAGGATGCGAACACGCAGGTTACATTTAACGTGAGAGATTTCCATGTTGACAGAACAGCGCGGTCAATACCTCTGATTCATAAGTAAACAAAAATCTGAGGGTGTGTTTCCCAATTTTATCTCCCCTAATCCATATTGGAATCGAAGTTGCCTTTCCGGGAGCAAGAAGAGCGGACTTTGTGGTTTCATCATGAGGGAGTGGCACATCCATTATACTACTATTCGATAAAGTATTACTGATAGCAAAGCTCTCTGATCTTAATTGAGTTTCAGAAAATTCCGTAGGATCATCACCTAAACAAAAGAAGTGAAAAGATGAACTCATCACACCTAAATATAGCCAATACAGAATATTAATGTCATACTAATTCTTACTATAAACACTTCGATCTAACATCCTAGTATCTCCAATACAAATAAAACTTGGATGACTCAGTTTAACCCTCAAATCGGTCAATCCGGTTTGACCTTTATTACTTATGTCCAACACTAGTCTAGTCACTTCTCCAGAAAGCAACATGTCGGGAAACGAACGGAAAGCTACCTCAAGTAGCGGCATAGGAGCAGTGACAGTAAGTTCGAGGGAACTGTCTGGAGCATAAACTACATTCATTCTTTGCTCCTTAGTGTCGTTCAGGCGTTTCCCATGCTTAGAGAATTTTTTATAAGAATAGACAATCGACTGTAGCGCATACCGAAGTCCTAGAAGTTTCAGCCGTCCTTCTTTCTTAGGAAACACTCGCAAAGAGACCTGTGGGACATAGTCACAATGTAAGAGCACCGTAAGAATATCAAATTTATTCCACAATAATTGATTGTTACTCACAGTTTTTCTTTCCAAACCCCCCAACGCGACTTCTGAAAGTTTTTCAAGATCGAATGCATCCAGTTTTACGTAGTTTATATTCACATCTTCGGACAGGTCGTATTGAAATATATTATTATCTGACTTGTCGCTTGCAACGGATTCCGAATTAGCAGTATACTCGCATTCAAGGACCAAATCATTGACAGTAATTGGTATTTGCATTGGATTGTATAAGGTAAGATGTACAAAAAACGTTTCTACACGTGTAAAAGAGATCTAAGATATTATTAAAAGACGCGACACGAACTAACGGCGACATACTTAGAAAGGAAATTACCTCCGACAGCACACAGCGTCCGACACATATCCTTACTTGACAGTTTTGGTCGTACCCTAGGCCTACCGTGGGAATCAAGTCCTTTGAATCCTTCCTCTATAAATTCTTGTTCCATCATCTCCCATGTCTCATCAAATTCGCTTGACTGTGAATTGGAGAGCACAACTCTAACAGAATTATCATCAATTTTAGGAACTGGTAGTTCCTGTATACCAATTACAGAATCCTTGTCTATTTTATTCTCGTATACCTGACATTAAAAATTTAGAATCAATTAACATGTACTCATATTTCCAGGAAAGAGTAATGCGCGCGCGTACTTTATATACAATTAGGAATTCTCTTAGATAAGCCTGTTGTTGTGATGGTGGCTGGCGACTTTCCCTCAACAATTTCAAGAAGAATTTCAAAGCATTGTCAAGATCGCGCAAGTGGTAAAATTGACGTCCGAGAGCAAAATTTATGTGATCTTCTACTAACGACCACGAATGACCTTCGAAAACATTAGATGCTGCCAAGTAGCATCTGCATGCATGTTCGCGCTATCACAAGTATTTAATGAGACGTTCTCATAAGTAAAGCAAGCAAAGCATGTCAACGTAAAGATGTTACAATTATAAAATTAAATACCTGACTGCATTTCCCATATCGATGTCCAGCCATTATCATATGAAAAGCGAAATTTCTGACCCTTGGTCTGCTACATCGCAGGAATGAATGCGCAGCTTGTTCCAAGAATAAAGCACTTCTTAGGTCGGAGTCCTGCGAATACAAACAAGATTAGCCTTTTTTACAATCCTCTAATATCCCTCATAATTCCAGATTACATACATCACCGGCCATTCTTATTAATGCAGGTGGAGCATTTTTATACATGTTCCTATGTTTTAACATTTCGTAATAAAGAATTGTTGTCTTTGTAGCCCAAAAGGAAGCTTTCGCTCGATTACTGAAAGCATTAACTGCTTGCTCAAAGTAATGATCAATGTCTATCTTTGAGTCTGCGTACGACGGTGCAATTAATAAACATAAACCAATCATTTCCTACATAAATGTAAAATAATCATTATTATTCACAATCTTACCATAGTAAGATCATACACATCGAAAGATATTTTACTTGAGCTCCAGCGTAATATTTCCAAGCTTTGTCGGCTGAAAAATCACGTTTTACAGAGTCATACACCGAACGCGCGAATTGGTAGTCACGAAGCATAAAGGCATAATCAGCCAACTTTCTCATTTGTGCTTCAGGTGAAGTATGTGGATATCTAGATATTCGTATAACATGACCAATGTCAATAATATACATCAGAGATGCTTCAAATCCTAGATTCACATGAAACAGTAATTGCTAACCAAAACTAACATATTATTTGCACGATGCGCAGCTTGTGTTGTTTGCTGTACTTGGCTCGCGGCTTTTGTTCCACCGCCAAAGTAGCGTCGACCTACTGTAAATAGACGACCGGTAAATCCACGACGGGAGGAAGCAACCTATTCAGAACCTTCGGTTAACATAAACTAAAGTATAATGTGGCCGCAGACATCGCGTACCTGCTCATTCCATCTTTGAATACTTCTCTCCATATATGGAACAATGCTTTGCGCAACCAATTCACGAACAAACGTCTTAATTCCAGCAAAGTCGTCTTCACTGAGACATAATCCATATTGCACATTAGACGGGGGTAAGCTTCCAATCATTCCCAAGCCCAGCCAACTCTGTGAATCGACACCTGATTCTTTCTCTTTTCCAAAAAACTCTTCGCTAGATGGCGAATTTAATGTGGATGTGGGAGAAAGCGGTAGACCAAAGGTTTGAAGGGTCGGAGAACTTGCAGATGGTCGTTCTTCAAAGGGTGACGAAGGCGTTGATGTGGAGGATTGTAATATAGACATAATGGTGCCGATTTCACTTATGATCGGTGACCATACGTCTGGAATACGCAGATAAGCAGGTGTGTGAGAGGGCGTGTTTGTAGAATCCATTAGATCGATTGGCGATGGGGGCGGAAGCGAATTTAATTTCAATAGGTGACAATGCAGTCCAAACGTCTGTTTTAATTTCTTAAAGACGGCTTCTGAGCTAAATAAGATAAACAAAGTAAATTTGCATTATGAGCCGATATTACTCTGGGTGTAACGAGACGAGATAAATAGTTTCATAACTCAACTGTTCTAAACCGACTCTATGTTCATCATGCAATAAGACATAATACTTCAAGATGTCTGGGTCAAGGTAACTCTCGCCGAATATTGGGGCGGATGTCATACTATTATAAATTTCGCTTAAGGTTGCGATTGGATCTGGATTCGATGAGCTAATCGCGATGATGCCTATAATGTATCTCCAGCAGTCAAGGTAGCTTTTTCTTTTTTAAACCATTAATAACTTTGTCAATAAAGGATACAAGCCACAGGGTGATCGAATGTTTCGTGCTCACTGACTCCGGTTAATTGAAAGAATAGTTTTCGATACTCAGCATACCATGGAGTTATATCGTCTAATTTCGCTATAAAGCAAGTCAATCACGTTAGCTACAGGAGTGCAATGCAAGTGAATAGTAGTCCCATTGGAATGACTTACAGTCGAGATAGTCACTTTGAATATCCGCTTTCGATCTTATATTTGGATATACTGGTTGTGAACTTAGATTACCACGAAATGCTTTGGCTCTTTCCTCGAGTAATCTTGAGGCAAGAGTAACATCAGGCTGCTCCAAGTATGCCAAATCCGCAAATCGTACAGTAAAACGCTCGATTGGATTCGGTAATCCTTGAGAATCACGAGCGGTAACTGAAGTGATCCATCATTTAGTAACGGTAATTTAATTAATGTTGAATAGTTAATCACATTCACTTACATATTAACACTCACAAGCCCCAGTCAATCCAACTTACCCTTGCCAGATATCAATTCTCCAAAGGGCCGAATCATATCCAGAAATGTTGGAAAATTATTCGCTCTACAGACTTCGTCGGCATCCGGAGACGAAACGACAGCAACTCGTGGAGATAAGACTTTCGTGACAAAGTCCTTGGGGGTGTCTGTGTGCGTGGGAGGAATTGGGGATGGTGAACGTGATAGAAGAGGATGCGGCGGGGGAGATAAGGACTCCATTGCTCTAGAGGACTGGGGCAAATGCAAAATTGTGGTATTGCCTGCTTGCTTTTGTTTGTTGAATGAGGCGCGCTACTAACTACATTACGCCACAAAGTTTATTTTAGGGGTTGACGCCACAATCATCAAAATTCGCCTACAAAATAGAATTATGCATTATTCACATAACATTACTATAGTTAATCTCCAGGAGAAAAGTCTAAGAAATAAATGATTCCGGTAATAGACCATCTGTACTGTTTTAGTCCACACGTCATTAACGGTCATTATTTAAGTAATGCCTTATCATAATAATAAGCATCGGGTAAATGAACCAGACTCATATAAGCCTATTAATGTCTTACGTTGATTGACAAGTGCTTAATAACGCGTGATTCGTGTTAACTGCTAGTAATCCCCACTTGAATGTCTTTGGATGTTAAAATAGATTTTTCACTATGAACAATACTCTCTATTTGTTTATCAAGTTTGAATAAAGTTTTCTTTGTCGGAATATCCAATTAATAATAAGAGGATAGGGGCACGTTTCATTGTGAGCTATTATTGTATACGAAATAGGTATCCGAATAATTATTGGTTTGTAGCTTAATTCTCTCCGGGAAGACATTCCTGAAATTTGATCTTACACTTGAGTTATGTGAAAGTGAGAAAGACATAACCACAGAGTTGCAAACTCCGTTATCCTTTGTACATTATGCGATAACCGATTCGCCTTAATGTTGTTTAATCGTGCTTAATTCACCTACATGGAGCGATACTTCTTGTCTTGACTTGCATTTGTATACCATGTCCTGAAAATAGCCTAAGGACTAAAATATGTACGCCATCGCGGCAACGAATATTCAACGTACTGATCTTTTCATTGGTTAGATCTACTCTAAATATCGAACAATGTGGGATAACTGGTTTGCCGCAGTAAATTAATCGGTCACGTGTCAATTGGAATATAACTGCGAACTAGAGATTTCTTTAAGAAAATTCTTTTCGCCTAACGAACTGTTTGTAATGTCTCTAGCTGACGGTATGATACATCAGTTTAAAAAAATCATTTTCACTTTAACTTGCACTCCAACCATAAAAATAATCTAGTAGCGCAAGAAATATTTTTGGATAAATAACTAACCGCTCTTGATGCATGATGAAGCATCCTCAAGTCAATTCAACTTCCCAGAGGAAGAAGAGAAAATTTTAAAATTCTGGCAGGAAATCGATGCTTTTAAGACACAACTAAAGCTGTCAGAAGGAAGACCCCCGTACAGTTTTTACGACGGTCCCCCTTTTGCCACTGGCTTGCCACATTATGGGCATCTGTTGGCTGGAACTATAAAAGTAAGATTTGTCATCACAGAGGAATGATCGTGTTCTTAACTTGCAATAGAAAATTGTATAATGCAAGAATAATGCGAATTGGGAGAAAAAAAGCAAACCAAAAAACTCCAGCTGAATCATCTGCATTTTCTTATAAGTGAACCAGTCACATGGCTTGATACACTATTAGACAAACCGTTGTTAGAATTTGTCCATCAGAAATAACTCTGTGAATTTGTATCATGACATGTTTACATGACAATATCCCTGCCCTTTTATTTGCATATTGTTTATTAGGCTTTTTTTAAACATTCACTAGGATATTGTAACAAGATATGCCACACAGACTGGACATCATGTTGAACGAAGATTTGGTTGGGATTGTCATGGCCTTCCAGTTGAATACGAAATTGACGGACGCCTTAACATCAAGGTGCTTCTCTCAATATAGATTTCATCTTCAGTATTCTCGTTCTTGTTGCTCACTAATCTATTGAATGAAGGGCAAAGATGACGTCTTGAAAATGGGCATTGACAAATATAATGCAGAATGTCGTAGCATCGTAATGAGATATTCCAATGCATGGCGTGAAACGGTTGAGCGTCTTGGCCGATGGATCGACTTTGAAAATGGTTATAAAACTCTCAATACATCATTTATGGAGAGTGTATGGTGGGTCTTTAAGCAGCTTTACGACAACGAGCAAGTTTATCGTGGTGTAAGGATTATGCCTTTCTCGACAGCATGCACAACTCCATTATCAAATTTTGAAGCTGCTCAGAATTACAAGGACGTAAATGATCCAGCGAGTAAGTATATCTCAACCATTATTTGAAGAAAATTTGTGATGACATAGCATCTTGTTTGTCAACATTTAACGAATCAGATGAATATTCTTATTGTTGATATCGGTTGCTGATGTATACAGTTGTTGTTTCCTTCCCGTTGGTTCATGATACGGACACCTGGCTTTTGGCATGGACAACAACACCCTGGACACTCCCAAGTAATCTTGCACTTTGCACACATCCTGAATTTGAATACATTAAGATCAAGGATGGTCTGACTGGCCATACATACATTCTTCTCGAAAAATGTCTTAAGATTCTCTATAAGAATCCAGAAAAAGCCAAGTATACTGTATTGCAAAAATATCTTGGGAAGGATATGAAAGGATGGGAATATGTTCCATTGTTTGATTATTTTGCCCCCCAGGTGAGCATGTTTATATTACATGAATTCAATTGTCCGTGATGTTTCATAAACATTTCTTTTGCATTCTCCTTACCAAACTTTTAACAACGTTTCTTAATAAGTTTAAGGGGAGAGGTTTTGTAGTTGTAAACGACACATATGTTACTGATGATAGTGGTACTGGCATTGTTCACCAAGCTCCAGCGTTTGGTGAGGACGATTACCGTATATGCTTGGAAAATGGTATTATCACTGAGGATGGTTTTCTTCCGTGCCCTGTTGATGAACAGGGCCGATTTACAGGTGAAGTGCCTGATTTTTCTCCAATGCATGTGAAGGTACGTTGGAATGATTGAAGGTGGAATGGCTGAAGATTTTCTTGACAATAGAAAAGAGTATCTGTGGATACAGATAAATGTGCTATTACTTTTTCTGACGGTTTAGGAAGCGGACAAGGAGATACAGAAAATATTGAAACAAAAAAATCGGCTAATCGTTCAGTCACAATTGATGCACAGTTACCCTTTCTGTTGGCGGTGAGCTACCAACTTTAATACGTAAAACAAATTCATACCTAATTTAATATTAACCATAATCTCTAATTTCATCGACTTTTTGCTTTAATATCAGATCAGATACAGCACTGATTTACAAAGCTGTTCCATCATGGTTTGTTCGCGTACGTCCTATTATTGACAGACTTCTGAAGAACAACAAAGAAACGTATTGGTAACCGATGATAATCAAACTTATTGGTTGGTTTGTTTATTTACGCGATTGTTTCGCATATGTGCTTATGGCATTCGTGTTTATTTCTAGGGTTCCAGACTTTGTGCAGGAAAAACGGTTTGCCAATTGGATTATAAATGCGCGTGACTGGAATATTTCACGTAATCGCTACTGGGGGACGCCAATACCTTTATGGGTTAGCGATGACTACAAAGAAGTAGGTTGGCTGTTATTGCCAATTAACTTGTGAAACGATCTACTTAACAAATCGAAATTTGAAAGATTGTCTGTATAGGATCCATTGCTGAACTCGAGGAGCTGTCTGGATGCGATAAATTAACCGACATTCACCGTGATAAAATAGATCACATCACAATTCCTTCTAAGACAGGAAAAGGTGTATTAAGGAGAATTGAAGAAGTTTTTGATTGCTGGTTTGAATCTGGCAGGTAATATAGTACGAACGTATCTCCGAGTCATGGATACAAAAATTGATGTTAACTGGACCTAATCACGCCTTCAGCATGCCGTACGCACAATGCCATTATCCGTTTGAAAATAAGGAAAAGTTTGAAGCTTCCTTCCCAGCCGACTTTATTGCAGAAGGGCTTGATCAAACACGAGGATGGTTTTATACACTTATGGTACTGTCGACTCATTTGTTCGACAAGCCAGCATTTCAAAATCTAATAGTCAATGGACTTGTTCTGGCATCGTACGTGTTCTCTGTTAACAATATTATCAGCATCGATACATATATTTCATATTAAACTCCTAATCATTGCTTGATGTCATCAATTTAGAGATGGCAGAAAAATGAGCAAGCGGTTAAAAAACTATCCAGAACCAACAACAATTATTAATGCTTATGGTGCAGACACTCTAAGGTTGTACTTGATTAATTCTCCAGTAGTCCGTGCTGAACCATTGCGGTTCAAGGAAGAAAGTGTGAAAGAAGTGCTATCAAAGGTCTTCTTGCCGTGGTATAATGCATATCGTTTCTTCAGTTCACAAATTCTATTACTCAAAAAGGTTGGTCATTATTTTTTATCTTCAAGACAATGAGATATGATAATCTATAATGTTAAACAATCTTATTATGTTTAGGAAAGTGGAATTGATTTCAAATACAATCCATCTGCCGAGAAATCGGCAAATGTTATGGACAGATGGATTCTGGCCTCTTGTCAGAGTCTAATTAAGTTCGTGAGAGAAGAGATGGCCGGTAACTAATGATTTGAAAGCCCTAGGTTTGAAAAGTGGTTAATTCTTACACCCATAATGTTATGTCCAGCATACCGTTTGTACACAGTTGTCCCAAGACTTCTTCAGCTCATTGAAGAGCTTACAAATTGGTACGTGCGATTCAATCGTAAACGACTAAAAGGTGAAAATGGATCAAGCGATGCTGTAGATGCACTGAATACGCTTTTTGAAGTGTTATTCACGTTATGTCGTGTGATGGTAAATATGTAATATAGCATATGTATTGAACTATACAGGTATTAATCTGTGGACACTTTGTTTTTACTAAAGCTGTTTGTTTATGTGTTTGAATAACAGGCTGCGTTTACCCCATTCTTAACGGAGAACATGTATCAAACGTTGAAGACCTTTCTTCCACCACAAGACCCAAATATCGATGTCCGATCTATACATTTCCTATCATTTCCTGAAGTGAGAGAAGAGTATTTCGATCCTGAAATCGAGCGTCAAGTATCCCGTATGCAGGCTGTCATTGAACTTGGAAGGTTCATACGTGAGAAAAAGAGTATTGGCTTAAAAGTATGTGGGGCATTGGGATAGGGACAAATCTGTTCGGGTGCAATAGTAATGTGAAAATGTTAACAAGAAAGTATTAATTGGTTTTCTATTATTATTTTTAGACGCCATTAAGCGAATTAATCGTTATACATTCTGACCCACAATATCATGAGGATGTACTATCACTACAGAATTATATCAAAGAGGTAACGCTAATGCTAAACATGATATTTCTACTATTCAAATGTTATGCTTAATAATTTGATTTCACAAAACAAGTATGATTATGTTTACACAAACCATTATATGCGGTTATCGTAATTCGTCTATTGTTAATTTCTCTTCTAATGTCTATCATCAATAGGAGTTGAATATAAAATCTTTGATAGTTACATCGGAAGAAGATAAGTATGGAATAAAGTACCGAGCTGAGGCTGATTGGAAAGTCCTTGGACCCAAACTCCAAAAGAATACACCAAAAGTCAGAGCAGCATTGCCCAAATTGACATCTGATCAAGTGAAAGAGTTTGTAAAAAACGGGGAGATGATGATCGATGGAATTAGGATTGTTGAGGAGGATCTTACGGTCGTCCGATATTTTGAGGCCGAGAATGGTCATCATGAAACGAATACCGATAAGGATGTGTTAATATTGTTGAATGTGAATATATATGGGCAGCTGCAGGAAGAGGGGTGGGCTAGGGAAGTTGTCAACAGGGTACAGAGATTGAGGAAGAAGGTAAGGTTCCAGAAATGGGCATTGGATTTGTCACCATTTAAGTGTCATGTAAATATTTTTATGTTGTTGTGACGTCTCCAAAATAGGCTGGCCTCCAACCAACTGACGCAGTGACCGCATACTATAAGATCATCGATGATCCCAACGATCAGATTCAAAAAGTAATGGATACTCAATCCGCTGTCATTATTAAAACACTCAAAAGGTCGTTGAAGCCATATTGTGAAAAGAGTGACGAAGCTGAAGCTATCGCTGAGGAAGAACAAGAAGTAAGTAAACTTTATAATATTGAATAATGGAATTGTGACAAATGAGCTGCACATTAGATTTTATGCTGAATATGCAACGACATTCATTGATTCGATAATATAGGTCAACAAGTCCAAATTTTTATTGACTTTAGTTAAAGATCAATAAGTATACATTTTTGCAGTTACTGGGAGTGTAATTGTATAAGGCCACAGCCATGCGGAATGCATGTATAGTAAACTTTGATTAGCAATAAAGATATTAATTAGTTTGTCCAAATTTTTGTGGCACAACTGTATAAGTCGTATAATTGGTTAAAAAATACGCTTATTATTATTACTATTACTGGTGAAAAGAATGGTTACATAAATCGAAAATACAACATATGTGGCTGTGGTATATTTCTTGAAATAGCTCAACGCACCAACAGAAATCTTCAATGTAAAGGAGGGGGAGGAGGGGAGGGTTGCGTTCTTGATAGTATTTTAAATTGTTACAAGCTTCCAGCTCCAGCATCTCTGCTTTCCTTCTTTCATACTTACATCGCAATTCAGTTCTCTATATCAAAATTTCGGGAATACGTTACGGCCTACATAAGTTTTCATAGTTCATAGTTATGGAGTCGGGTTCGTCTTTTGGTGCAATCATATAATAAACTTCATTATTATAGTTAAGATTGCATTTGGGATGATAAGAATATACTTAGAATCGTCGCACGAGAATCAAATTTGCATTCGGTTTCAATGATTGGCATAAGATCCTTACTCTAATGAGTCGCCCTGTTCATGTAAAATTTAAGAATGTTAGTTACGGCTATCATCAAAGGCTCATATTGAGCAGTGGTAAGATGTCAGATCTTGTTATAAGAACAATAGACATATTCAGCTTTATCTACGCATACGTGCTACAACCGGTTTTAACATTAGCTACCTAATATTAAATGTTGGATTATATGTTAAGCGAGATGGGGGTGAATTACATGTTAAATTTGTGTGATATGTTGAAAGAGTGTGTGATGTGAGGGGGATATCATTAACTTTGTTGAAAGAGAGAGAGGAGTTGGGGGGGTTCAACTGACACTTTGAAAGTGTAGTTTGGAACAATAGAATATGTTGGTTACACGATATATAACCAAAATACCATAAATAACAATTTATTCTGTTTTTTAAATAAACGAGCTAAGCTCATCGGGGAAATTATAACATCGATTTTGTCTTAAACGGGCTATAACCATATATTTATTCGGCACATAATGCAGAAACTGACTAAAAAAAGAAATCTTGAAACCGAAGTGACTCGGCGATATTACACATATCATAATACATGAGGTAATAAGTCATAGCATAGTATCACTGCCTTGTGTTGTTTTGTTTAGCTTATTGTTATCGCTAGATTTATAGTCTTATAACATAAACACAAGTCATCATATGGTTATCTATACATACATATAGCCACCCAATAAATCCTCTTAATGTAACCCTCCATCATTTTGCTCACAATCGTACAACGGACAAATGGATTGTGAAGGAATGATCGGTGCTTGCGGTGTTTGTGGCGGAGCATAAACATGATATGGGAAATCGTTCTGGCTACCCGTTGTTCTAAATATATCAGGATCGCTGGTATCCGGCAAATCCTGTACACTCCACACATTCATGTACTGCTTAAGTTCGCGCGGGGCAGTCGTGGGGCGAATTACTATAAATCCCCCTCCATTATACGGCTGTTGGCGAGTGCATTTACGAGCCGTGGCGCCGGAGCAAGTGGCTCGAGGTTGATGTGACAATTTCTTGGCCTGCGAGGGAAGTTTAATGGTATTCTGATGGCTGTCAGGAGAAGAGTATTCAGGACCAGGTGTCACGGCTGGTGACGGTAGATTTGAATGATTACTAGCGGGGACGCCGTCTGAATATCTGGGGCTTTGGGCATTGATTATAAGAGACGCCTCATTGACTATCCCTCGCACATACAACCATCCTTCTTCGGTTTGAGCACGACTAAGTGCTTCCAATTTATGGAAAAATTCCTCCCCGGTAAATAGAAAGCTATAGGGAATACGGTTGAACGAAAACCATAACTCACGCAAAAGGGAGAACTGCTCATGCGTAATGTGCGGACTAACGAATAAAGGAAACAATAATTCGCTCAATTGCAATTGCCCTTGCTTGTATAGACTAAGGAGCTTCTCACTCAAATCTGACAATTGATTTTCGTTGTTTAGTCTAGGGAGATTCTGATTATCCGGATGATTCTTTCGAACAGGCTCCTGTTCGTTGTCACCTCGCTCGTACTGAATACAAGTATTAGCATTTTCTGTTTCGGTCATTGTGTTGAATTCTTGGATAAGTATTGCTGATGCAATCGGATCCATGGGAAGAGAGTAATATTTATAAGGAATGTTGCAATTTAATAGAAATAAGCAAGTAGGGATCGAATATTTTAATATCGACTATAATTTCATCTAAGGAATGTACCCGTCACTTCTCTGATTTTATACCATAAATCTCTCTGTGATCTCTGGCCCCTACTTATTTAAAGATTCCGATTTATCTGCAGGTTGGGATTATGCTCTAGCTACATTTAGAATTAAAGACTTCAACAATGTATAATTAGATCAATGCTCTGCGGTGGCACTATTGGCTTGCTTTATCTCGTGCTTTGACGGTTTGTTGTACATATATAGTGAACGTACCGACTAGAAAGGAAAAATGGTGCTTGCATTTTGAATTTGGCACCTTATTTGGAGAATGTACCCAAATCAAACGGTGTACAAATAGGGTATTTGTCATGGCCAGGACGTCAAATTGTTACATAAGTTTCTACACAAACGCATCGAAGATAAACATAGTTGAGTAAAAACTTATCAAAAAGTTTTTTGTCATATTTCAAATTAACTTAGTCACGACACCATTATGGGAGGGTGGGGGAGGGATTTTTCTAGCAAATCATATTCTGCATGAATGGCAACCTTTACAGTTTGTCTTACCTTTTTAATTCAAATATGCTGCATACCTTTTAAGAGCCGCAGAATATCTAATTGTGGAAGAATGAATAAAATTTTTGGTTGTTTAACTTTTCTTAAAGTTCTGACAAAAGTAAGGGGAGGGAATTACTAACATTTCAAATATCCGACCGACCACTAAATTGTAATAGTAAACAAAGACGTTGTACCATGGCCACAAAGAGAACTTGAACTTCTTGCGGATTAACAACCGCAATTGGAAACCAATCGAGTGCCGTATGCCGTATGCCGAATACCGAATACCGAATGCTGAATAAGAATGAGGCTTGTAAGTGGATATTGTCGAGAGGGAACAGTTGATCTAGTCTGTAATATCGCTAAACGCTGAAGCTACTTTTTACTAACTTTCAAACAGCCAAACTCGGAAGGATGATTATAAAAATAGTAAACAGAATCGATTAAATTAGCAACTTGCGCTTTCTATCGTTAATCCGAATACGTCCTTAAAAGCAGAATACACAATTTGAAATTGGTCCGGAGACATCAATCCGGTGTTAGCTGCGCATTAGAAAATTGATCGGCATACAGTAACGGAAACAAAGACATATTATCTGCCGAGCTACAATGGGGAATTAAACCTGTCTGATTTGCTGATATGATGCCATTATTACAATTGCATCATAATGTTACTGTTTTTCAGCCATGTGTTGCGATGAAATTTGAAATTTGAGATGACATCAAAAGCATGGAAAAAAAGGGGGATATCTCACTCACAATATTATTCGGCGGAATACTCGCTGGGCCAGACAAAGATTTCGGAATTTAACTCCGTAGTCAGCATTGCCTTGTTGTTGTATGTTACTGAAATATGCCCGTTACCATCAAACACCCTTCTTTTGCGTTATTTTTAGCCATAAAAAGTCTCCTGGAATACCAATAGTGACAACATAGCTCAATTAAAAATAAATTCCGGCGATACTACTTAAGATCAACCGATCTGAAACAGCCGTGTAGCGCACAGCCGAAACATGCTGAACAACGTTGCTAATGCCTCCTATTTCTAGTTTTATTTGGGATTCATTACGTACTCAAAGTGATACACTTGATTGACGAACAACGTCCATTTGTCTACTTGCCATAAATCTATCCCCCGCCCGCCACAGCCCGGCAGTGGACGTATGGAAGCAAAAGCTTCTCCCTCATCATGAAAAGCAGTGTCACCGTTTAATTTTCTGTCTGTCCGATATTCTGACCAGTTACACTTGAGTCGAAACAGGTTTACTAATGACGGAATTCATAATATGGTTCTATCGCAACTAACATAGACCAATCGGATGGTACAGGCAAATGGCCTATCAACTCGAAGATTCTAATTTAAAGTTGCCGCGTGCTTTTTCAAACACCCACGTGAGGAACCATTATCCTCGAAAATTTGAATTTTATGGCATAACGTGTTGTCATTGGATATACGTTCACCAATCAAAATCAACGGCAGTATTATCTTTATTGGTCTATATCAACAAATTCTATTACTGATTTCCAATTAGTCAATTATTCTATGGATTAAATCTACTTTTAGTAATTTAGAATAGAAATTGCGAATCCAAGTTGTTTTATCCAACTCCAATCCCAACCAAATCTCGCATTTGATCTCTAAAAAGTGCCCGAGAACACCCCCTTGGCCATCTAACACTGATTCCGAATTTCTTTTCCATTTCTGGAATATAATGCTCAAAATACGTAAATTCTTTCTCTGTCAATTGTGCATGCTTAAAACCCCCTCCAGGCCACAGAAGCTTGGCATGATCCAAATGATATATAAAGTGTTCCCTTAGTACGAGAAATCTGTATTTAAGGGCATTCAGAGCTAACGTATGCTGTTGCTTATCTCCTCCTTGGTTCCTGAATCGCTCATCGTACATCGGCGCACTCTTCGGTAATATATAGTATGGCTCCCATTGGGACTCGTAGCAAACTTCATAATACGGCCGAGATACCTTCAACGGATGTGATAAAAGCAGCCTGATCCCTGTTGGCCCATGTCCTGCTCGTGGATCAGTGACATACGCCCAACCATTAGAATACAAGCGCCTAAGATCGCTTATATCTCTTGGAGGTTGTCCCTCATAATTTTCAACCAATGCGACACACGGCACAATAAACACCGTTGGTCGTTCCAATGTTTGTAGCTGTGGCACTATGTACGAAACGGCAAACTCATATAGTCGCGGTGTAGGAACAAAGTCGGCGTCCATAACAAATATGTAATTAGTTGGTGCGGCCTCTATTCCGATATTACGAAGTTTGTTGATTGGATATTTGAGGTAGATATCGTTTGAGTAATCTGGCTTGACAATCGTAAGATCAACTCGATTGTATAAGTAAACATTCTTATCCATCGAAAAGTATGTAATTAGCACGTCAATATCGTGGGGAGAAATTAGATAACTATTATCCAAATCAGGAAGAGAAGTATGTTAGAAGTTGTGTACGTAGATTAACAAAAATTTCCAACCATAAATACATAGCTATTGCTCACATTACGGCTGATACAGGGCCTGGCCATGCACCTAATGCCTGCTCGAAACGCTCTAATCTATTGACAGTAAACTGACTAATTAAGGTCACATCCGATTTTGTGAACGTAAACTGTGGCTTGTGATAATAAATCAGTTCTTCTAATTTTCTGCTATCAACTGGAGAGAGAAAAAAAAAGGTCATTAGCTTACAAACGTCAAGCACAATTAAGACAAATGATCATTAACTTACTGTATGCATGAATCTGTTCTAAGGCTAGTCGCAAGTCCACTATTGAAACGCAAAAACAATTAGACTAAGGCCTAAAATAGACACCCTGTCTTTACCAGCTCCCTTCTTTAGACTTTGTGCTCACAACCATCCCTTTTTTACACCGTATAGTTTCTTCCGTTGCTCATTACCAGTACCTTTGATGTCTAATCTACTCACATATCTGCAAGTGTCTTCATCAACGCATTCCCCGACACCATACTGAAACACCTTTCTCGTCTCGTTCGTTGTCAATAACGTAACGGTCATTCCAATCGGCACTTCAACCGAATCGATATCATGATATAATTTCTGTCTCCTCAAATTATCGTCTTTCCAATATCCTGGCAACCAGTATGAGCAGAAATTATTACTGTTACAAATGCGTGCTTTGTGCTGAGATATATTATGAAAAGGACGGGGAAACAGTTGATCGGGGGGAATTGCAGGAAAGGAGTACGTGAGCCGACGGAGGATAAGGAATGCAGGTGTTAAGAAGGCGAAAATGAAAAATAGCCTACGTAAACGTCGGCGGAAGAGAAGTCGGATAAAATAAAGACAGGTATATTGGAATTGACGACGATAGTGGTGATAAGATGGCATCTATGAGAGACTTTTTATTATATAACTGGCATTATGAAAAGAAACTAGTATTTTCAGGCAGGTGCATGACTGCCCTATCACATCACAGATAGTATGGCGATCACAAAAACAAAAGATCAAGTTGGCATTCTGGACAAATAAGGAGTGAATCAAAAGGAATTCCCTAACTTTTTGAAGCCAGGGATTAGATTTCCTCTTCCTTCGCTCACTGTTCTACGTACAAGAGTATCGTCCAAGCTCTTTAATAATTCTCTTTAAACAGCGTCAGATATTGGCAATTATTCTACTAATTACTACGACTAAGAATCCTTTGAAAGTCACTCCCTAATATTATCTTACAGTAGGAATATGCACTTTTCATAAGGCTCGCGTCTCGCCACACTTTCAAATAATAGAAACTATTTGAAATAACGTTAGCTCATTACATGTTCACTGAAGCCAGTGGCTTGGCACTTTTTTGAAAGTTCTGTGTCAAGTTTCAGATGCGTAGTAAACTAAGTCTCGTGAGAACGTGTCTACTCTGAGGATAATGTTCCTCGAATATTCCTCTGACCGACCTTGTCATGAAAAACACATCTTGCAGAAATTGTGCCAACTCTGCCAATTCTAAGCTATTAAAATTTTCTTTCTATTACAGCAGCGCGAATTTAGCATGCAAAATTATCCCCCTAAGAAAGAAGTATTACGTGTGTGCAATGCGAGATAACACATTTTGGCAGAAAGACTATCTTAAAAAAGAACTCCAATTTGAGAATCTTTAAACACTAATTCGTAGCTGTCCTCAAGTATGCAAGTAGCAAGTAAATCTCAGTTAGTTTCGATAACATTCATCGGTTCGTATTCACCAAAATTCTGGTGCACGCGTAACCGAAAATAAGCATGTGACTGTTTATATTGACACACCTGCAGTTTGTACTCCAATCCTTATTTTCGGATTACCGTAGCTTTTGAAATTATAGCTCACTCGAGGCTTATTTATTTGACGTCCGCAATAGTAAAAAAATATTTTTGCAATTGCAGAATGTAATGGGATAAATCTAACTTTATTTGAAAGATTAAATGTTGCTTTATTAAATAAAAAATTTTCAATATCTAATTCTATTACCATTCTGCTGTACAACCAGTTCACATATATTTTATAGACAAAATAATATTTTGTGCCATAATCTTTTTCCATTCTTCACTCATAAATTGCTTCAACTCGTTTATATTCTTGAGCATTCTTTTCAACGTTTTTTCATAATAAGCCACATGTTGTCTAGATCCGGATGGCCATTCAATTACATTTATTCAATTTTTTGCAAAATATTCTTTGCAAAGCTAGACGTGTGCTTTTCCTGAGCTTACTTTCGATTGTACGCAGAGAAATGTTAGTTGCTTAATGTATTTATTTGGCTGAACAAATACTATTACGTCAAAAATACAAAATTGGTTTCAATTTTGATTTAACCATGTTATTGAACTATACGAAACAAACTGCAATAATAATAATGAAAAAAAAGTTGAAAAAAAGTAAACAAAGAAAACCAAATTTACTTTTACAAATACGTTCAATGGAAGGTAAACAGCTATATATATTTGCATTTAGTTTGTAAACAAGCACATCAAATTTATTATCAGTCAGCAAAGATTTATTTGCAAACTATCTTCTTCTTTTTTGCAACACACCGTATATAGTGTCACTTTATCAAACTATATTTTAATAAGCTTTTTTTCCCAAAAAGTACAACCAATTCGCTTCCTATAAATATTAAAAGCATTGCTACTTATATTGTAAATACAACAATAAATATTTTCGAAAAAGTTTTTGTTTTTACTATTGATTCACACAAAGATTCACACAAAGATTCACAAACTTTTTGTATCCACTGTATATATTTCTATACACTGCGACTTTATTGAACTACCGCTTTATAGAAATACTGCCCATACACTATCATTATTTTCGACGAGTACAATCAATTAGCTTCAAAGCAATACCCAAAATCATTGTCATTTGCAGGATGATAGATGACATGGCGATAGTACTATATTCATAATGATTATTGCTAAGTAAAGAGATATCCGCTATCGCAATCGCTCACTACAAGAAATTTTATCACGTGTGTATATATTAGCAAATTTACTACTGAAGAATTAATATCCATAGGTCGATCGCAAATAATAAGAGAAATCAGAACCTATTTGCACCTTTCCTCTTTCTTCTATATTTGATCGAATGTCTGAAAGCGTGTCTACTAGCATGCCTTGCCTTATGAACATGCCTCCTAATATGAACATTTCGTGAGCATTATTACAGATATCTGGACATGTTGAATCGCCAGGATTCAACCGCTGTTTATATACATGTCGAGATAATATTAAGATGAATAACTATCCCATTACCTCTAATTTGCATCGTATAACTAATTAATGCGATAATAAGTCATTTGGGAAATATTACGTCTAATTCCTACTAATCGAATGTAACATCTTTTTGGAGTGAATTCACTTCATCGTAAAACCGCGATGTTACTGAATCAAATTCTTCAGCGCACAAATATTAATCGTCAAATGACTGCAGTCATTAAATAATCAACAAATAATGATTTGAGCGCGCATTTGATACGGCCGAAGTTTTGCCAAATTTGATTTATTTTATCAAATAAAGTAATGGGTACACGCATATAACAAATACTTCTATAAAAAGAAACATGTGGATAACTAGGTTACTGGCTTTTACAATCTTGTTGTGAATAAGAGTTCCTCATGATAGTTACTAGTTTTTATCCTTGATTACGTGAATCTCATCAAAAAAAGCCGAGGTTTTTAAAATTAACGTTAAGTTTTAATATTAAGGTCACAAACCAATATATATATTTAACATATAGGTGTAGTTCAAGTTCTTCCCTAGTAAAATTTAGTGGAACACTGAATGTTATTTGAGAAGGTTGTAGTTTTTCATTGAACCAAACAGCTTTTATCTGTTGAACTTCCTCCAAGATTGTTCATTCTGAAGGATTAAGACAAGCACCTACCCATATGTGTGTTCAAACGAAAAGACTTTGTCGGGAAGAAAGTATACAAACCTGACGCGCAAATATGTAGATGGCCGAAATGCTGTAATGGGTAAAAAAATGGACGTATGATTCGTAAACAAAACTGCCTGATTACTTCGATAAACAATCGAGCGGTCGTTTGTGACATTACAACGGTATGTAAAAAAAAGTTTTTGGCGTGCAAAAAACGAATCGTTCATTCAAGAAACAAACCAATCAATCTACATTCACGTGAAAGCTTAGCATTAGATAAAATTATTCTTTAAGTGAATTATTAACAAATTTCGTCATAATAAAAATTGGGAAATCAGAAAAACTTCGGCTTAATGCGATTTCGGCTTAGCGTGGCTTCGTCTTAACGAGTTTACCTTGTATCAGGTTGATTGCTATGTATTATAATGCATTATCCTATTACTATGGCGGATTGAATTCTATAGAAAAATCATATGTAACACACCGTTGTGCAATTTTCGAACATTCCCAATTTCAATAAACACGGTTAACTCACATTCTTAAACAAACCACATTTTTACAACCCTGGTTCAGAATAAGATTACCTACAAAAGTGCAAGTAAAATCCAAGAGACATATGTGTCTCGGTTGAAACATTGCCACCTCCGGAAAGGTTGCCGTTGTCTACCAATGAACTTATTTTGCTCGTGAGAAAGACTATTAAGATACGTGTGCAGCAAATGTGATCAATTAACGATTTGTGACCGCGATCCATCATATACAGTCAATTCGGACACCAACTTTCCGAGGCCATCATCCGAATTATTTATATTATCGATTCATGGTGTGACAAAAACCGCCACAAATTTTGAAAAAGGTTCTAAAGTATACTGTAATTTACGATATGAAACTTGACTAATTAGCCGACGAACGATTGATAAATAATCTACACGAATATTAATGTTATCGTTATTCTGTTCAAGAAACGATAAAGACTGTCTTAATGCATCTTCGCCTTCTTTTAACGAAATTTTTATCAAAATTATCTTTTGTTATTATGATTTAGAACATCTTGAGTTTTTTTGCGGCAGTTAGATGTGTATAGGGTTTGGGATGTTTTTGTTTTTGGAACAATCCATAAAAAAAACTCTTTCGTAATTTGGACGGCTGGATTTTATTAAGCGTGTCCGAATTAACAAGAAATTATTACATATATTAATATGGGTAATGATCTGTAGTGGACGAATTAAAGTTAGATTTTACAATACTTAATTTATACAGTTAATCACTTACAGTTGTCCGAACCGAATTAATCGAGATTTCATAATTATGGACGAATAAAAGGAAGGAATTTGATATGAAAAAACGAGTCCGGCATCAAGCGTCCGGATTATCGAAAATCCGAATTAAAGAGGGACGAATTAAAGGCAGTTGACTGTAGTCTGTGTTTGCATGTTTCATGCGCGTAGGCTCCAATAAGATTGCATGTTTCAGGCTCCATATAGGATTGCGCGTAGGCTTCCATATAAGATTGCATGCTTTATGCGCGTCGGTTCCATATAAGATTGCGTGTTTTCGGTTCCGCCATTCAAATACCGACAACCATAAACATATTTAAAGACATTATCCCCAAACTCTTTAACCATTGCAATATTGCAATATTTTGCTCATTTGAAATCCAAATCGTAAACACATAATCTCTCCCCAAAACCACCACTTCAAACAAAAGGAGGTCCTCAGCTCCTCAATCTACGGATAGATCACAGGACACGAAATTGGTTCAGGGCTCAATTGGAAACGCAGGGCCCTTTTGGAACAAATATACTCTAAAGGAGTCGAAGAAGTGGTGGTTACCCGAAAAGACCGCTTGTGTTGCTTTGGATCCAAACTTGTGGAGCTCGCAGAAGACCTACTCGCAATCGTCACAGTGTTTGTGGCGTGACATAATGGACTATGTTCGGCCGCAAATCGCAGAAGGAGAAGAGAAGCCGCCCAAGAGGTTCAAGAAGGAAGTGAAGAAACCTTTAGTAGGCAAGGTCTGACGTATTCGCGTTTATCCCAACCAGCAGGAACGGCTGAAACTCAGAAGATGGATGGGAACAGCACGATGGACATACAATCGGTGCCTTATCGCTGTCGAAAAAGAAAGTATCAAACGAGAAAAGAAGGATTACGCGCACTATGTCTCAACGCCAAAAACTTCAATGATACCGAACTTAAATGGGTCTTTGAAACTCCCTACGACATTCGCGATGAAGCAATGAACGACTTGCTTAAAGAATATTCTTCCAATTTTGCTGCCAGTCGTAAAAATTCAAGATGAAACTCCGTTCCAAAAGGATCCTCAACAATCAATTACGATACTTTCTAAACACTGTGGCAAGTCCCATGGGAAATATTTATTTTTTCCTAAAATCAAGTCAGCAGAATCTCTTCCATATAATAATAAGCTTGAATATGATAGCCGCCTTGTTATGAATCGACTTGGGGGATATTATCTTTGTATACCCAGACCACTTGAAATATGGGCTGAAAACCAAAGCCCTATATCTCAAAAGGTTTTTTTTTATTATACTATATTATCTATTAAATTAAAACTTTAATTATTAATTATATATTTAACAATTTAATAGGAGGTGATTTCTCTGGATCCAGGTGTATGTACATTCATGACAGGTTATGATCCAAGTGGAGTAGGGTAAAAATGACATTGGCCGAATTTATCGATTAAGTCATGCATGCGACAAGCTTCAAAGTAAACGCGATTGTATGCATGGGGAAAAAATAAGCGAAAACGTTACAGGTAAAATTTATTAATTAAATTATTTATTTATTTAATATTTATTTATAATTTAACATATATACTACTTTCAATTGTAGATTACGTCGTGTTATGTTACACATTCACAAGAGGATCCGCTGTCTTGTGAATGATTGTCATCATAAACTAGCTAAATGGCTTGTGAAAACTATCGCATAATATTACTACTCGAATTTCGCACTCAAGGAATGGACAACGACGCATTGGTTCCAAGACTGCTCGAGCCATGTGTACATGGTCACATTATCGCTTTCATTTGGCACGTGAGCATCCCTGGTGTCGAGTCGTAATTTGTACAGAAGAATACACAAGTAAACTTGTGGATCTTGCGGTTATATTAGGGGCTCCAAGGTTTTTTGCTGTCCCCAATGTAAAACAAACCTTGGTAAAGATATTAATGGTGCTCGCAATATTCTTCTTCGATATCTTACAAAAAAGGAGTCAGCTTAGGCTGACGCGGGAGCCTATTCCCTGACAGGACTTGTTATTCCTAATGTGGAGTTTTATTAGTAATGATAGGTTTTAATGTAGGCGTCACTGTTGCAAGTAATATAAGACACACTGTAATAGTAATCTTGCGATTACTATCATCGTAAAGTAAATTTACTTATTAGTAGCATAGCACTGGATATGAAAGCCGTTGTCATAGAAGTTGATAATGTAGAACTTTATTGCTAAATATTAGCAAGCTGTTTATATCTCAAGATTGTAATCTCCTTGTTATATATCTCGACAGACTATTGATCTCTCAAAGGATTGATCTCGTTATCTTTAACTGTGAGAGTGTTGAACTTACATTTAATATTGACGTTGTTCTGGTCATGTACCCTTAATGAACACTTTATTTATTACATGAAGCCGCGAATATAACACTACGTAAATTTACTTTACGATGATAGTAATCGCAAGTCTATTATTATAGTGTGTCTTATATTACATGCTTGCAGCAGTGACGGTTGTTAGTAAATTAGTCGTCGTCAATTTGGGGTTCTTTGACGAGATCTATACAGTATGTGACGAAAAAAGTTGCCGTTTTTATGATAACTTCCTGCATATCTATACCAATTTTACCACAAAACGCGTTGCGTGAAAAGCAAAACAAAGCTTATGTTTATGGTATATTTCTAGTTCTATTTTTTCTGCGTTTTCATTTGTGTCTTTTTAGAAATGGATTCTCTATAGAATGTTTCACTTACGCAAAATGACAAGAAAATAAGTTTATTACATTTTTGAAAGCAAATACGCTCTGTTTCGGAATTAAGTAAATTGACTACGTATAGCATGATATAACGGAAAGAAAATAATATGTTGGAACACAGATGTGGAAATGGTCGAAAGAACGAGGTGGATAATAATGTGGCTAGAGCGCTTGGCATATCGATTTTTTAGGTCGGTGTTTAATCAAGTGGATATCAAAAAGCAGGTGTATTAAAATGCCAATGTTTATCGAGAAACACGAAGGAGATCGTATGTGGAGGGCGCAAAACACCTCAATGATAATTGTCTTCACTGACGAAACAGTGTTCCAATATTTAATAAACGGAATGTGGAAAAAAAAAAGGATGTCACAAAATCATGGAAAATTGTATCTTCCTTATCTATATCCTCAAGAGTATTTATATAAGGTATCAGGTGATTCCTTAAAACAGCTATATAATCCTCTTTTTGTTTTTTATCTACAAAAAAGAGAATATATATAAAAAACGGTGGAGGGACGGAATAATATTCCTGGTGTGATTGTAAATCAATAAAAATCATTGTCAACAAGTTATGAAAAGTAATGGGAATTGTGACAATTAAAACGAAATCGGATTAAAATGAAAATTTCTCTATTTTAATATGAAAATTCAAAAATTTTGGGGGCAATTTTGGGTTGGGATTTAGGGTAACCTTTGTTAACAGAAGAGTATTAGTATATGTGAGTTTCACAAGCCGAATATCTACTCGAGGGAATTAAATTCTAGGACTAATACCCGATTTGCCGGTTTGATCCTATCGCTCGCTCTTATATTCTCATTAATTAATAAAAGGTTTATTATTTAGTCTTTAAATTGTCAACGATTCTTAGTACAAATGGCTCTCGATATAAGAACCCTTCGATATAAGAAAATTTTGATATAAGAAAGTATTTTTGCTGGACCCGATTTAAAATCTTATAACAAATGACTCTCGTTATAAGAGATTTTCGATATAAGAAAGGAATTTGTTGGCCCCGATCACTTTCTTATATCGAGAGCCACTTGTATTAGGCACTTCAGAAATGTACTTTTTAGTGATGAGCCGAATGTTGTACTAATGAAATGCTATTTCGACGATAGGATTTTGCTCTGATAAGGTTCTCTTTCCTTTTTGGTCTTTGCGCCGTGTCCACTTCTTAATACCTTTTGAATATCTGATTATATTAAGCTTGAAATAAGTACATTTAATACTCAAATCCAATGAATATTCCCGTTCTGGTGAAATTTAACTACAGTGCACCAAAAAAGTAAAGAGAATAATATTTTTATTTACTGTACAGCAAGAGCTTGGAAGGGCAAGACTACCCAATAGTTTATCTTATTACCATTACTTGCAATTACCTCCTTGGCATCCTACGAGCTAAATTAACAAAAATTTCTTTCGACTTATCTCAAGAAAATTTATGGTAAATGCTTTTTTTTAATACTAATAAACTGTAAGCTGAGGCGATATTTTATTTTGATAAAACAATTCTCAAGCAAAATACGAACAAACTGAATTTAAAACAAACCCTTTCTAATAAATCTTCAATCGGGTTAATATACGACGGCCAATCTATAATTTTGGTACCTTGTATGAGAAGTTCATGGTTTCCTTATGCTTCGGATCGTTGCGTTACTGGAACATTATTTTTTTCTCACAACAATAACGTCATTTGCATAATCAAAGAGATGTTCAGTTAAAAATGTGCACCATTCATAAATATCAGCGACGATTCATTTTATTCTCGTTAGTTTTTGCGCGCACTGTACATATAATTGGTACTAATATCAACATATCCTTTCTTTATCAGCCCTGCTTCTAATTGTTTCTATTGTTGTTCTCGAGAATTGGTTTTTAATGCTAAAAGCTTTTCAGAATAAAGTCGACAAATGTCTTCCTTTTGCATAGTTTTTGTGGTGTTATAAATAAGACTGAGTGCAGCTCAGATTCATGATATAAATTCGTCATATTTGATAAGTGCTTCGTTCAATGAGCGGCTGGGTATTTTAAATCAGTTATATCTCTTGAGCAAGCGTTTGTGTTATAACGTGGAATTTATAGCGAATTACGGAATTCTCATTAACGAATGAAGTGATGTGTTGCGTAGAAATGAAATCGGTCAAAAGGATCTATCTAGTTTTATAATCAATTTTCCAGTTTACCATTATAATAAGCTTTCATCAAACATACAATACGGCCATGGACTTGAAACTCTGTCTATCAAACAGTTGGTTCGGTATGGTACAATGAAAACAAAGTTTCAAACAGAAATGGGGTAAGCCAAATCTGTGGCGCCCAGCAAGTTTGAACCCTAAAATCTATCCAAGGCTGGTGGTTTTGCCATATTAATACAATTATCATTGTGTCTATTTGCAACTTCCATAATAATGATCACATGATGAACATCTGACAATTAATCGTTATAAAAATTCAACATATATTTACCAACCTCATACTTATAATATTTCCAAATGTCTGACGCCGAATTCGCAAATGTAGAGTCTAATGACGCCGCAGACAAAGACGCACACGCAACAATGGCGTCAGAAATAGACTATTTGGAAATGTCAAAAGATGTTGGTAAAGAAAGGCAGTCAGATGACGCGATGGTTGATAAGAAAGAAGGCATAGCTCAGTCTCGACCGAGAATACGTTATACTCAAGAGCAACTGCTGGCATTAAGGCACAGCCCACTAGTAAAGCGGCCAGATGCTTTGCCACCAATGAACTCTTGGTTTGGGTAAGGATTCTGGCATATGCAACGAGTCAATCCAGTTTCTCAAGCTTCAACATTATAACTAGTCTGGTTAACTACCAAGATCTGCTTCTAGCAAGACTAATCAACGTTGTTTTTTGTTAACTCAGCGAACACATCAAACGAGACAACAAAAAATTGACCGGAGACGGAATAGAGGGTGATAATAAAAGGTAGTTGAATGCATGCTTTAAACTCGGCGAAGACATTTTATCGAATCCGGACTGAATAGAGGTTGACTTTTTTCGTCTTTTTACCTAGCAAAAATTATGGAGAAGGCTCGAGTAAATTGAAAGATGATGGGATAGGACTAGGGATCCCAAAGAGCCCGGCATCAAGCGTTTCGAAAAGTCCAAATGGTTCGGCACCTACTTCTCCGCGACCTGCAGGTAAATTTGGCATTCAAGTACTCCAGCTTATAGTTTGCGAGTGTGCTACTTCTTACTTTGTATTCTTAGTTCAAGAAAAGATTGTCTTAGGACCTCCGAAGATGAATTTTGCTTCAACTTCACTGGCAGGACTGAAACCTTCTGGGGAAAAGTTACCTGCAAGATCAAACAGAACCGATGGATCGCGACGACAAGTAAGCGCGTTAAGCTGCCGTCTTTGCATTTGTTGATTTATTATGCTAACTCCAATTTTGGCAGACAGATGATTTGATATATATGAAACCTTCCAATAAAGAATTTGAACCACGAGCACCGCGAGGTCCAACTGGTGGACGAGGGTTTGTTGGCAGGGAGGCTTTGCGTGAGCGAAATCTTGCTGAAAAGGCGTCTAAAGAAGCTAATACTTTTTCAAGCAATACAAACGGCCGACTAACAGCAGGCGCAAGACCACACGAAACCACCAGAGGTAATAGAAAGGATGGTAAATTGTGGAGCACTAATTGGTTATGCAATATGTTTCGGATCATGACCTGTCGCACAAGTATTAATATTGTTGGGAAATCTTATCTCTTACCGCATGTTCTGTATTTAGTTGGTGTGGGCCATAAAGACTTAAATAGAACGAGCAATTCGCGGTATCATAATTACCAAGAAGATCGTTCGGAGACACCAGAATGGATGAATTATAATCCGCAAACAGACGAAACAATGAAGAAAGGAAAGAAGAACGATGATGACAATAAAGCATTTATTGACGATATTCAAGCATGGAAGCTTAAAATGAGGGAACAAGAAAAACATAAGCAGCGCGTGGAAAAGGATCGTAAGGATCCGAATGAAAGAAGTAGACCTCGTAGTATGTCTCGTGCTGATAGCAGCGTCTCATGGAGAGCGGATAGTAAACTCGTCGGTATAGAGGGGCATATGACGGCGATAGCCGGCGCTTTAAATGACAAGGAGAATATGATAAAAGGAGATACAACGTTCGATATTGATGGTAATTATTTTCTTGTTCGCATGTCGTACGCTGTTACTTGGGAAAACGACTTATTCTAATTTTCAATAGTGAAACCGTCAAAGAGCACGAGCAATGTGCCCAATGTTGACAAACTATTTGGCCTGGGTGGCTTGGATATTAACGTCCCTTTAGATCCCAATTCTTCAGCGTTTGATAATTTTCTTTCCCAACATAGACTTGCCATCGCTGAAGAGAATGTAGGGAAGATTAATAACGTTAAAGAGCTAGAGGGCCCATCTCGCGAACAAGAAACTTCCCGATTTGCAAGGTTCTTCTCCCATAGCGCGGAGAAAGGTATTTCTGATATGGACAATGTTGACGAATCGAAAAAAAACTCTATGCCGGCACAAGTCACGTCTGCGTCTAAAGATGTACCTAGATCGGGAGCATCGATAAAATTTGAGACTTTATTTCAAAATCAGACGACAACTAACCATTCTACTCCACTGTCCCCAAGCACAACTACTAATGATGGCAAACGCATGCTTTCAGAAGCAGAAGTACTGCAAAGCCTTGGCGCCAGGCCTTCTTCGAAGTCCCATGATTTCGATGACTCTGGTGTCGATGATGTCATGGGATTCAACAAAATTCTTGCAGTTTTGGCAAAAGGCAATGTAAGCTCCTGTATTCATGCTGCTTTAACTTTTCTTGACGTCCTGAATAGTCGGATTTTTGTACCCTGACGGAACAAGCAACCTGAAACCTAAAGTCTTGTTGATAACCATTTTGTAGAATGCGATGGAGCCACCCTCAAACTTTTCAGTATCCCCATCTATTCACGCAGTACCGGCTTATCAACCAGGATTAGCACATCAAGGGCTTCCTTTTAACGACCCTTCTATTATTATTGCTCAGAAACCCGTCATGGGAAACAAGCCTCCTAAACTTGAAACGCCGAATAGAGGAATGGTCATTCCTGACGCGAATGCATCAGATTCCGTCAAGAAGATTAATATGCTGTTTGGAGGGAATGTGCCGACGTCCGTTTATAGGCAGCTGAGCTCCAGGTCCGATGGTGGTTCTAGAGAGTCGTCTGGAGCTTCTTCGCCTGCCCTTAAATTTAATTCCGCAAAGCCTTTGGTACCTAGTTTTTCACGTTCGCCGATTATACCCCAATCCCCTCCTATCTCAGACTTTCATGGATCTGATTTCAAGGCTGCAGGGCCTCCAAGGTCACCAGGTCTTCCGCAGCAGGGTAATTTCAATCCATCCCCATACCACGGAATTCATCCACCCTATTCGAATGGGAATATGTCGTTAGGACGTGACTATCCGCAACCACCTCCACAACCTCCACCTCCGCCACAATTAGGGCGTAATATTCCAGTAGAGCAATTGTTTAACTTGGCACCGCGGAACCCTCAACAACTACAATCTCAGTTTCAACAAGCGTCCATTCCAGTATCAATGCCTCCACCTTTTAGTTATCAGCAGCAACAACAGCAGCAACAACAGCAACATCATCATCACCATCATCAACATCAACAGCAACATCATCAACCCCACCAAGCACATCAACATCATCATCAACAACCACAACACCCTCATCACCCCCATCACCCCCATCAACAACAATTCTCAGGGCCTGCTATACCACAACAGTTTGCTGTTCATTCGCACCCTAATATGCTGCACCCAGGCGCTGAAGCTTTATTTGCAAATATGCATGGATATACACAATTCATACCGAATATTGTCAATAGTGCTTTAGCACCTAATTCTCTATCAGGTTAGCGTGTTTGCTATTTATCTGTTTCTCTTACAAAAGTGATACTCGACAACCTAATGAGGTGCATGACTATTTAGGAATGCCATCAAATACTAGTCTTCAACAACGTAGCATGATGACTTTGGAGGAGATTGAGAGGCGCGGACTCGGTGGTCGATAAGAACTCTTTTTACTAGGTTACGATTACTGTATTTTACGTCTGCTTTTCAATCTGAACCTTTGTAATTATGACAATTTGCTTACATATACATATATACATGCATCAATAATATTTTTTTTTCTTTCATAATTAACGTTGTACCATCAGAGGGCGAGTTGCCTTGTGATTTCGTAAGAATTGTTGCATAGCATGAAAAGAAGTCTCTTTGTTGAAGGTACACAATACTGCAAATTTACTCGTTTTTTTTTTTTAATAATTGTATCGTTTGCGTAATGTAGTAGAGCATATAAATGTAGTATAACAGTGTGGATGTTAAACCATTCTTCAAAAATGTAATGCTCTTCCAGGGAAGCCACAATTAGGAGCTCTTCTCATCTTAATCGCATAATGCCTATTGAGAGAGAGATGTAAATAATATTTGGAAATTGATTAACCTATCTACATTTGTAGAGACCAAGTGTGTGTAATGCAAGTATTTATCGTCTTATTAAGCTTTTCATTCTTGAAGTAATGCTTATTGCGTTAAAACATATCAATCCAGGAAAACATATAATCAAAATCGTTAGGGTCAAAAAATCTTGCATGGTTCAAAACTACAACGTCGACTTCGGGTCTCGAATGTAATTGAGACTTCCTGTTAGTGTGACAAAGCAATGACCCTTTAAAGATTTTGGTCCAACATTCTAATCACATATTGCATGATTTATAATTTGGTAAATTTTGTGATATTTATTCCTAAAGAAAAAGAACTAAGTGACGAAACTATATTGTCTTTAATTTGGTATAGACATCAATCATCGTACCTTCCAACCATTGTTAAATAACTGGATTTCTGGAACATGTTTCTGATGTATTTATGGGCGCCGAAATGATCTGTTATTACAAGGTTCGATCAAGGGTTGGATCAAAACTATGTATGAGCGTGAGTTTGAATTATATAATCAATGAAAAGATATCTAAGCACCCAGCAAGACATTGCTTTGTTTTATTATCTGTGTCATTCCCTAATAAAATACTACATGCTACAACCAAGATTAGCTCTATCGTCTTAGCTATTCAATGAAGACTGAACTATACTTCGAGTGACCTATTTAATTATTTAATCGCGTATACTCAACTCGTATGTACCAACGATTACTAAACAAAATCATTGTTAATTTGGTATGAGTCGAGGTTGTTGATGCTTTTCGTTACTCGCATAATTATGTACTAGTACCAATATGTTTCAAATGCTCCGCTCTATTCGATAGTCCGAATCGTATCAACTCTTAGACTCTTTAGAAACGGTTATTATTATTATGTCCTGAACGGAGTTTTTGACCGCACCGGAACCTGCAACTATCTGATGATTTTTTGATATCAGATTTTATGGAACGAACATTTATGGCAAGTGTAGAATTTCGCAATCACTTTCTAGCGAAAACTTGCTTGAATCTTTCCAATTGACAACGTTATAGTGATATAGTGAAAGCTCCTTTATTGTTGTGTAGGTATTAGGTATGTACTTCTGTTTTTCTGAATACTTTCATTTGAAATATATTATTAAATTGAAGTTTACCATCCTGTATTTTTGCTAAGAGATTCTCGGTCAAATTAGTAGCTTTTGGGTCGCATCCTTTGTTCGAACACCAATGAACAAGCTTGACCAAACAGTACATAAAATATTTGACAAGCATCGTATATATTCATAGATATCGCGATCCACAGGCTTATTAATTGGCCCTTGCTATTTGATTGGATCAGTATTATGCAAGTGAGAGTAGGAAGTACAGGAAGGTGTCGAGTCCATAAACAATGGAGAATGATTGCGTATTGACCTTGAGACTACTCCTGTTAAATATACACAGTAATTCGACACCTTTAATCAGAGTTTACAATTCACGATACTTCTCATCGATCTTGTCTCGACGTTAATCATTGACAATTAAATCGCAATCGTATGTGCCAAGAATCGATCACTCACCCATAAAAGGATTAATGGTTTCTCACTATATAGATGTGTTCTCAAATGCGTTTTATTAGGCTACTCTACTATTATGTACAAGTGTCACCGAGCTGCCTTTGGCAAACAATACATCACGTGCATTACGCGCATTACGCGCACCACGCGCACCACGATCAATCTATTTCAAATCCTCCCCATGTTCTTTTGATTTGTATTCATTTATGTTTGGTTGATAATAACCCCAGCCATGGGCGAATGATTTAGGATTAAAGCAAAGGCAGTCATCGAGTTGTGACTTCCACATTCCATTGCTAGCAGCTAAAATCAAGACATCAGGCGTAGGATACAATCTCAGTGTATAATCTAATGGCCAGTAAATATGTTTCATTTTTGTTGAGAATGGAATTAAATGACATTGACGCAAAATCGTTTTTATCTTCTGGATAGCAAAATAGATTTATAGGTAAATATTTTGATAACGAAAACACGATACTTGCTATGATCACTTGCCTGCATTTTCAAACTCTCTTTGGTGATCTCTTTGTTCTTATGTAGAGGTACTGTCTGCAGTAACATCCGAGCATCCTCGTGAAATATAACGATTTCTTTGGTAAAATACTTAAGCCTGTGTGACAACGATATCGGTCAGGATATGCAAATGGCGATAGTGCAAGTCATTCGCGTACTAAATTTTCTCACCTGCAGGGATTGCTGACGAATGAAGCGTTGGAAACCATCGCCCTCAGTCTGTCAGTGAATATGTCAGGTATCTTTGATTTTGGAAGCAATTCAGGACCCAAGCTAGGATCGTTTGGTCCCGGAACAAAGACAAAATGTGCATTTTGTGCCAAGTCGTGATATCGAGAGATTAGCACTCCAAGAGAGGTCATGTAATCTGCAGCATTACCATTGTTAAAATGAATTACGATGATAAGAAGCCGTTGGGATTTATACAATCCTGCTCACCTCTATAAGTTTTAGTGTTATGGTCTCCGTATGAGAACTTCCATGAAATAAAATTTCCTATAAATACAAAGAATGGAAAGACACGCCCTTTCTGCGCTTCTGATTGGTATTTCTTGAAGAGCGTCGATAACTCTCGTAGTGTCTATTATTGTATCAATGTCGATATGGAAACATGTTCGTTTTAATTGAACCAACTTTATCAACAACATTGTATCGATACAAACCTTTGGATTGTCGAGCTCAACGTTAGATAATATCACGAACTGAGTCTGCATCAATTTGGCTTCGTATGATTTGATAACGCCCTTTTTAAAATAATTTGTCATTTTGATGAATTTTCTAAAATTACGACTCTTATAACAAACACTAACCAAATCTCTTATTGGATGTTTGGGTGTCCAGTAGCCTTCATATCCGAACTCGTTCCTACAATGACGTCAAAATTGTGTCATCCTATGTAAAACTTGTGCAGAAAGACGTTAATAGTTGTTATACATAGATTACTTGGTGATTTCCCGTTTTTCATGAGGTGGACTGTGAACATCCTTTACCAGAAAGATCTCGTCTTCATCGTTTTCAGAATAAGTTCCGTCAACAACAACAAAGGTATCCTCAAGCACAAATTCCATTTCTCCAGACTAAAAATAATTACGTCGACATCAATTCTACAATGCCGATAATTACATGCGTAATGGCTCAATCGGGATTTTGATAACGCACATACGAAGACAAATCCAATTCAATGCTATCATCCATGTCATCAAGAAAAAATTTGTTCTCGTCCCCTAGCATAGAAATTACCCCAAGTAATCTAAAGCTTCCGCCTATTCGACCAGCGAGATCCTTTATTGATGCCAGCTAACATGATGTAGCAATGTGCAAATAATTGGTTCCAAGATTAAAAATGTTGACTCATCAACTCTTCTAACCAATATTAAAATTTATGACGTACTTTTGGCCCATTGCGTTCAAGTTCTTCCTTATGCATGATTTTCTTGCGTATCAAGTCTCGTCGCTCTTTCAACCTCATCGCTATTGTCTCTTTATCATCAAACAATTTATAATCATTTATATCAAAGATATTGTGTATGTGGAAAAATTTGCGTGGGTCAACCTCCAGATCTGTTATATTATCTTCTCGGTATGGTTGCATCGGTTGATTGCTTTCCGCCTGCGCATCTAGCATTATTTCATCTTCTACTGTTGCATCAAGGGCAGTGTCTTGAAGTCTTTTTATCAATTTGTCCAAGTTATCCAAGTCTACTAACTTGGGTAACAAATCGCTTTGGTATTCCTCTGCTATGTTACTTAAACTCTCGACCCATTCTTCCTGAGGAACTTCCTTTTCTTCGAACACATCCCTAAGATAATCTATTATCTTCGAAGTAACGGTTAGGCCATATTGTTGGAATACTTTGAATACAGTTTGTGGAAATTTCGACATTGTCAAGGTAAGTATTGTCTAATGAGTAACGATCACAAATATCAAAAAAGTCGCGACGCGGAACTGCTACGTGATTGGTGGGAAAATTCGTCGCGAGAATGTTGAAGCATGTGATTTAACGTAAATAATAATAATAAGGAAGAAAACTTTGTTGTAAGATGTCAGCTTGAGCTAGCATTATTAATGGTAGACTGTCATAAATTAGATATAGTAGCAATTTTGCAGGAAGCATAGAATATTATAAAGACACTCTTGAGCTTAAATCATTTAAATATCGCATCACTCTGCCATTGTGAATTATATAGCACTCAAATGTAATACAAAAAACGCCAGAACACCAGACCACGGACAATGAGCCGATTATCACTGATGATTGTGTAGTCGGATGACATTCTTATTCCAATTAAGCCTCTGGCCTTTCCACGCGATAAGAACAAAGCGCTTGAGAGAAAGAATAGGGTATTGAAGACTAGAAAGATAGGTCAATAATATGGTATGAAAAAATTAAATTACAAACGACAAAAAACATATACAGTATGTGTGTTGTAAATCTCGGATTTACATAATATAAATACGGCTTTTAGGGGGTTACATAGTGACAAATAGATAGATGGTGGAGAAACAATTGCCAGCCGACGTTTTAAAAAAACGCGTACTTATAAATAAGAAATTGGGTTTTGCAATACTCGGATAAAATCCATTTTGAAGTTTATGAAAAAGTGTCGTTTACAAAATATTTTCAAAAATATTAACATAAACACAGATGTTGGGCATAAATATAATTTTATTACAGTGTATTAATCCCATTGAGAAGAATCAAGTGGTTTTTTCTGTCTTAATTGCGAAAGTATCGCCTGAATAAAGAGAAAAATCGAGGAATTTAGCACGCAAGTATTTTATCTCAGCTAATTGAATAGAATGCTGACCTTTGAAATATGGTCTACTCTGTCAGATGCAGAAGGTGTGCAACTACTGTACTTGAGTACTTCGCGCACTATGCACGGCAGCACTTTATCCAACGTGCTGTCTAAGTTAACGAATGGCCATAATAAATTATTATCAGTGATTCTGCTACATTGAAACAAATACACACAGCATGTCAGTTACCTTCTTGATGTGTCTGCATAAATGAGTCTGACAATAGTTCGGGTATTGTCATTCGTTTTTTGGCATCCCGTTGCAGACAACTCTTCATGACTCTTATTGCATCCTCCTCGACCGTATAAACAAGACTATCTACCAAACTGGTTATTGATGGTTGCGATTTATGCTTATTTGCTATTGGTACTCTGCGAGGAAATGATATTGCGTAGTTTACGTCAGGAATATATTGGATCGCTTTTGCGACGTTGAGATGGGAGAATGGTGTGTGCCCATATATCATTTGGTACAAAATACATCCCAATGACCAAACATCACTTGGTCTTCCAACCTATAGAGACGAACGTTATTATCTAATACTGTTACGCGTCATAGTAAACAATACGGTAGCTTCCTCAAGATATTACCTTAAAAAGTTTCTGTCCGGAAGCACAGATAGTATTAGTGTCCATAATAGCTTCGGGTGACATGTAATTAATCGTTCCCATCTGACAAGCAAAAAACGAGTTAGAACAAATCATATAAAATATGATTTTAACTTATTTGCAGTACCTGTGCATCTCGATAAATATTTGTTGTATCATTCGGTATAGCCTTTGCTATTCCAAAGTCTATTAGCTTAAGGGAACCGGCGACTAGAAGAAAATTAGCAGGCTTCAGGTCAGAATGAACGATAGCTTTTTCATGAATAGTCTGGACGGCTTGCAGCATCTTACAATGCAAAATAAAAAAAAAACAAAACAAAAACAAGAAAAAGACTAGTTAACTTTAGTCTATGAAATCAAATAATTGCTGGAAATAAGTTTTGCTTGGCGTGCACACCTGTCTCCAATATTCACGTACTATAATCATGTCAGGCGGTTTCCCTTGCTGCTTACAAAGAACGTTCGCCAGATCGATATCGCCACATTCCATTAACTGCGAATGAACCAAAAATAAATATACTTGTATAAAATCAATACACCCGAACAGCCCTTCATTCCATTGCTACCATTAACAGATAGCCCATTTCGCGATTGACTTCATAGTCATACATTTGTATTATAGTGTCATGTCCTTGAAGCTGCTTTAACAGTTTGGTTTCATTGATATAACTCTCTACCGTATTCGCATCCACGTTCTCGAAGGAGACCTTTTTGAGAGCGTATGTTTTCCCATTTATATCTTTAACTTTATATACTTTACTGCTGCCACCTCTACCAATTACAGATTCACGAAAAAACGTCTTGCCATTGAGCTGAATGCGTTTCAGACCAAGAATTAAATGAGTATTGTAACTTCCAACACAATCGCTATCATTTTAATCAATACTTAACAGCGTATGATCCTTTGTTGTGTGAGATCGGTGCGATAGTTTCTGAGGGCTTCAGTAAGTATTAAATATGTCTTTTAATTCACAAATGACGCGATTTCCATAAATACAGAAGATAATTTGTTCTACTTACTTGGCTAGACAATGACCCTCCTATCAGTTGATTTGGGTTCACATCCTGATTCCTGTCTGCAACAATGTTTGATAATTGCAAAGCAATGCGTCAGTGTCTGTATGTTCAAGGACCACACATTACTCTATTTATGCCCAAAACTTTACCCTTGTTCTCCCAAACTTTGGCAACAGAGGGCGGTTTTTCCTCTTCAACCGTATCATACGTGTCTGGTACTTTTATTCTTTTTGCGTGACCTTTTATCCAACTAATAAAGTCAGAATTAATCAGCGTTGCAATACATAATCATGCTCTAGATCTGTTATAATACCCAGGCTCTTGAAGCTAAAACGGCTGTTACGAAGCGAGGGACGATCTTTCGTTTCTGTTCGAAGATCCATTAGGTAAAGCCCGAACGAAGGAATCGCGTCTGGTAATATATCAATATATCGTGTGTTGACAATCAACAACCCACGGTTATTCGATTATCATGTGATTATTATGTAACAAACTGCTACAACACCTGGGCAACGCCGTGAAACGTAACAACGAACAGCGATAGAAATAAATGAAAGTCGGTAAATTTCTAATCCCACAATTTCCATGATAAAAGTTTACTCTAAATATAATGCCGCCGCAAAAGTCGACCGATATAGGCATTCTCAAATATAATGTTGCAATTCTTGACCGTACGCACACTCCAAGTCAAAAAAAGGTTAGTAAAACTGGCAGCATGTGCAAACCCCCCCCCAAAAAAAAACAACCTCGCCTGAAGCTACAAGAAGAAGCTTTGTTGGCTCATCACGTAACAAACAATAAGGATATTATAAGGAAGTGTCTTTAGGGATTATCAGATTGTGTGATATTAGTTTACACGCTATTAGTGTTGCAAATTACATATGTAAATTATGTTTTAGGGCAATTTGCATATACGGTCTCGATAAAGCGGTTCGATAAGTCGACCAAAATCTTTTGCCATTAAAAATTTGACGTGATAATGGGTGACACATAACACAGTTCCTTTAACTGGTGTGTACGAATCGAACAGTTTAAGCGTAAATAGTTCTGCATTATTATTATCAGGGATAAAAGATTATTTTACTATTACTAAACAGGAATGATATAGCTTTCAGGAAAATTATTAATTATATGTGTGACGTACAGTGTGACACGAAATTATTGATAATAAATTTAACGTGATTCAAACGCGAATATCTCAACCAATTTGGAACCAAAACGCGTC
>CAJVPI010000180.1:0-45113 GCA_910592345.1 Paraglomus brasilianum
AATTTCTATAAAGAACCAATCATATTCTAATTTAGCTAATTGTATTTGTGCTGACACGCAAAAATCGAAACATTTTTCTAAATTAGTTAATTGCGTTTGTGCTGACACGCAAAAATCGAAACATTTTTCTAAGTTACTTAATTGTGTTTGTGCTGACACGCAAAAATCGAAACATTTTCTGCGCCTGACACTCAAAATTCGACACGGCGCGACGCCGTACTACCATCTAAAATCAACATCGTTGATCATGGGATTTTGCTTGACAACCCAATCGCACAAAAATTGAATTATATATTCTTGAGTATATCTAATAGGTCTAAATCCCTAAACACAATACAAATCACATATAACTTCCATAAACACTACAAATAGGTTATATAAAATGGTTAGCTTAAGTGAAAGACGTGGAACCAATTGTACCGATGCTGAATGGGATGAATATTTGGAGATGGGTATTATTTTATCGAATGAGACTCCTACTGAATGGATGGACCGAATTTGGTCTTGCTTACAGCATTTCAAAGAGAATGATCTCTTACCTACTAATAGCAAAAAATATCTTGAAACCAAAAAATTAATAACATATTGGTCCGAGGTTAATGGATTTTGGAAACCTGAAATTGGAATTGCTATCTGCTTCTCTTGTAACCAATTGGGCTACCCATTGTACAAGAAACACATATTGTGGGGTAAATTATGATGAGTATTTATTGAAAATCGAGCAAAAATCCATTTCAAGATATGGGTTGTGAGAACAGAATGCTATCAAAAAGGTTAAACGTGCAAGAGAAGTTGGAAAAAAGATCCGAGCTATAAATATCATATCTCAAAAATGGCTCGAATATATGTATAAACCCGATGGTCTCTGTGCTTTAGAATTAGCATTACATTACCAATTATTCTGGGCAGTTCGAGAAAAAATGCGACAAGTTAACAATGTATAATACACATATCTATTTATCTGATTAATATATCCATTTATTATATAACTTATTCATATATATATATATCTATTTAAAATAAAACCACCTAAAGTATTCCTTGATGGCTAGTACTTTAGACTTTCTTTCGTTATCCTTGAAGGCTGGTAGCATTTTTTTCCCCAGAAATATATTTCATAATTTTCATGAAAAATTTCAATTTTTTTCCCGCGCTGTAAAATACAATATTAGTTTCTCGATACTATATATCAGTTGCAAAGCAACGACTCAAAGAGCCATGAAATTCAATAAAGCATATTCAGATCTGATTTGCCAATTGCCTCCCTCAATAGCACATGAAGCCTGGATGCGACTAATTTCTCGAAAACAAAATCCAATGACAGAGGATGAGGCTAGTACTATAAATCCCATAGTCGAGTCACTTTTAAGACATGAGGTAAATATATATCAAAAAAAGTTAAAGCACCAGAGACGAAGTTGGCCATTACTTGAAAATTTACAAACTATGTATAATATAAACATGACCGATCAAGAAACTCAAATCCAAGATACTACTGTCCCAAATTTAGCCTCATGTAACCATGAAAAAAGAAATAAATGACCAAGTTATGAAAAAGCTTGAAATTACACATCGGCAATTACTTGAACTTCATATCGATGTATTTAATAATTTTTTTATACAGGATATAACTCGTGATTATGAAAGCGGATTAATGAAAATAAAAAATTGCGATGAGAAATCGAACAACAAAAGATACAATTACAAGAGGCAGAAAAATGTCTCGCATATCTGAAGTCACGCTCTATTCATCAAGTTGACTAATTGGCATATCCCAACTAACACGTATTCTATGCGGGTGTTCTGGAGATACACTTAAATCGAAGACAATAAATTTCTGTTCACATATATGCTTATTAACAATTTTATAGACACTGCGCCAGTCATTAGCATATAAACGAAGTATTCTGCTTAACTCATCTGAGGTACAAGAGCCGTTAAAAAGTACAACATATTTTAAGTTTTTTCTTACTAGTGTTAGGCAGTCAAAATAGCTTTGTGAAACATATATCGAAGAAACATTGGAATGGCGCCCCTCAGTAAAATAGGGTATAATCTTTTCTTTGGATCAGCACATAGATCCTCGAATATAACTACTGTACCTCTTTCTGGAGAGAATGAATCTAGTTTTGGAGTTTTATCAAGCTTCATAGTCCGAAATGTAATATCTTTACGATGTGGCTCTGGACTATTTGCAATTATTTGAAAAGCCGATTTAAGGTACATATATTTGGGTTCCTTGAGATGATGACCAATAAGTATAACATCATCACACTTAATATCTCGGCTTCCTTCTTTTTTCCCATTAAATATCCAATAGAGTTTATTTCCAAGCAAAAGATTAATAACTTCAGTAGTTTTGCCTGAGTTAGTCCGACCTGAAATTAATAATGTAAAAGGCCATTGAGGACTTGAGTTTTTCGAGTTATATTTTTCTGGATTCTTGTATTCGTCGATATGATATGCAAACCTCTCGACTGGTTCAAGTTTTTCTATTTTCATCTTGATCAAGCTACGCCACTAATTATTATATCAAAAAATAATGGCACAGATTACTATTCCTAAACATATATATACATTAATTTTGTTTATCGTTTTTGATTTATAAATTAAATATTACAGCGAATATAAAATGACTGAACTTCGTGAACAACTTTCCGAATTTATAGGTTTCAACCTGATGAGATTCGTTTTCCAGAAACAGAGAGATCAACGAACGACTATTTCGAAAAATTATTGCAGATCAAAGAATGGCAACCAATATTATGATAGATGATTTTCATTTCTTGCTCGTACTGGATATAATGGTAAAGGAGGTCGATTAATACATATCGGGCGGTTAATATGTGTAATACGGAAAGAATGTGAAAAAGTTTTGTTAAATATCCCTCATGACATTACTAATAAAATCATAACGCATCGTCAATATAAATTCAAAGATATTCCATTGGCACCAACAGTAAGGTATCCGAATATCCCACGCAATTGGATTCAGAGTGTGATATTATTTAGCCATGCTAGCTTCCAGCTAATGAGATGGTATCAATTATCGTGTTTATCAATATTGATATTTTGTAGACTCGAAGAGCTATGATTTGGAGAATTGCCTATAGCTTGCTCTGCAATATGTAACCTTTTTCGATTATGTGGAAGCAAATCACAAGTATAGGGTATAATGATTAATGTAATACCTTCTCGCTCGCATATATCCCGCTTTTTTTGATCGCGCTTCCTTTGATTATCTAGATCATTTTTGTTTTTGTGATATAAACTATTGCGATGATAATGTTGGACTCCGTTATATTCCCATGCTAATTTTAGCTCTTTGTTATAACCATCCAAACGCACCCTTCTAGAATTTCTTACCCAGTAGATCCTCAAAAATATATCGACAACTTCTTTCACGGGTGTGTGGGCAAACTGGGCACCATTCGAATTTCTGCTTCTGGATTTTATAAGGTGCATACCATTGATGGGGTCCATTTTCACATGTCCAGAGATATACGTTGAATCCATTTATATAACCAGTTTTTCCAAGACAAACCCCACCACGTCGCTCTGCATAAGCCTTTATAATAGCACGAATGAAATTAACAGATTTGGAACGAGTATTTTCTTCTAATATACTCTGAGTCGGATACTGAAGTTTTTCTAGATCAACTAGCATTAATTCTTCACGTACAAACCCACGTGTTGGTGCGAATTCTCCATCTAAATAATGTAAAACTGGTTTGTTTTTCGTTACCACGATTTTTGCGGATTTTATGAATAGAAGGCGAAAATACTGGGTCTGCGTGATTGGCTGTACTATATTTGTGTAACATAATGGATATAGGACTTTTTATACAGTTTAAAGTCTTAAAAGAATGCTAAATTTTCTGTACAAAAAGAAAAAGGACAAACCAGTCTGCACATTCTTAACACCCGCTTAATATTAAGCGTCCTGACAGAAGTGATCCCGCTAATCCCACAAGTTTGGAACAAGCAATTTTAAACGTTCTTCAAAGACATTGAAATTTCGAACAGAAAAAACATAATCGGGCCCTTCATTGGACACTCAGATGGCTTCTCCTCTATAAATAGAAATATTATGGACTGTACACGTGTTGGGTTGTGCGACATGGCAGGGCAGGCAAATTCCTCTTTCCAGAAAAAACTCGTTTGGCCCATGTATTATTTGTTTGAAGGTAAGTTTCGAAGGTTCACTGAAGACGCTTACCGGAAAGCCCTACAGCATGGAACCTTAGATTCTACATGGGTATTAAATGGTCAATGGATACAATATCCAAAGACTTTTGTATCTGATTGGATCATTGAATAGAATTTAACACTTCCATAATATGATTTGATTAATCAAATATAATAATAATAATAAAGATACCCCATTTATTTGAAATAAAATTGGTTTCTTAATCTGAATAATATGCAAAATACAAAATTTCCCAACGGAAAAAGCTGGGGTCTAAACTCACTAAAGTGCTACTAGAAACAGTTAATTACAGATGCAGAGGAAAGAAATAACTTGTAAAGTGTACAAATTAATCAATGGAAAACCATTGAAAATGAATATAAAATATAACATATTGCTGGGTTTCTCTCAATAAGTATTTTATGGTTTCAAGCCCTTGTTCGACAATCAGTGTGGGCTTTTCTTAAAACTGATTGGCCGATGTTATTCGTTCAGGAAAGGCTCTTGTACAAAGAACCACTCACATCTAGTTTTAGTAAACCGCCGGTATAGCAACTTGCTGCAAAGTCACCCCAATTGCTTGTGTCTCCCAAAAAGGTTTTTCTTCTTGCAATTTTGACCAATTCAGCATGCCACGTCCAAGTGTTTACGAATTTCCAGCAATACATAGTATCCAGCAACTCTTTCATCATTTCACGAAATTCATCATATCCTTTCATTGGAAATCCCCATTGAATAACACCATATTCGATCATCGATTTAAAATCCTCTTCGCATGTGCACATACTCAGGTAATAATGTATCGCACTGTGAATGTAAGCAGCTTTCCCCGAGACTATCTCATATATGAGAAGGTTCTTCAACACCTTAAAGCGGAATGGATCAAGGGTGAGGGTCGTGTAGTAATATGTCTTGTGCAAGGCATCCACGTAACAGACGTATGCACCATTGCTAACCCGTTTCATAGGGATTCTATGCTGCACGTATTCATTAAACCCGAATTGCAAAAACGTCCCATCGGTATGGCTGGCTTTATCGAAATTTTTGTATTGCCCAGCTGTTTGACGATAAAGATTTTCAATAAAGCTGACTTCGGTGTCCAGAGGCTGGATTGAGCCACCAGATACCAGGAAAGGCGAAGCACCCATGATGATTCTACAAATGGAATATGGCGAATAAGTGAAAATCGGTTACAATCATGAGATAGTCGGAAGAATTATACTTACGCCTTTATATCATCGGTCGCGTTGGTGTACCTGTAATATTAATAGTAACGGACATACATGTTTAAGATCTCTGTGTATTACGGAGGGGAACAAGAAGAGATTGTTTTTGTACTAGTACAATATCTAGTGTACGTACGGATTGAAAGGCAACTGCAATGTCGTTTGAGCCTTCATCAAGAAATCATTCAACAAAACTTTCCACGGTATCGTTGTGAAAGGATTCGAAAGATCCAATACGGCGCCCTTGTAATCGGATACGGCAGCGATGGCCGAGGTGAGACGGTCTTCGGGTACAGCGGAGAGACATCGTCGAAATTGGAGGGAATACGCCAGCAATCTTGACACCAGTTGGATCACGGTTCCTGTCGCGTAGGTTTGCGGTTCGTTGATGGTAATGCAGCTCAATCTACTGATAAGTTGATCAACACCCTCTGGGGTTGAAAGCGAGGGTAATTGACGTTTTTTCTCCTCCAACAACAACATACGCTGTGTCTCTTTGTTATGGGGCAATATTCCACCCTTGTAAGACTTTGCAATGAATTCGGCGATTTTCACTCCTTCTACAAAGCGGACCCCGGGGGATTTTGGTTCATCGACATGTCCTTGCAAGAGATCCAAAAGGCCGGCTAAATTGGCATCAAGGAGAATCTCCAATGGTTGATTTTGTGTCATATGTATTGATGTATCTTGTAAAAGCGGGTTGATAAACGTTCAATAGTATGATGCTTCAAAGACTGTCCAGTGCCTTCTTATAATAATCGAAAGATGCCTAAATTTATCAAGTCATTTTCCAGATGGAATTTCCGTCAGGTACACTTGATGTTTGTTGTTGAGCTGAAACATTAATGTGGAATGTATTTAATTGACTTACGTAATTATAAATTCAAAGAAACTAATTTTGTGGTGTGCAGCGTAACCGTTACACAATAAACGTTGCGTTACTATTACTATTTATTACTTTATGGAATTCCCTACAAGAAGCAGCAGTTTTGTGCAGACCATATTCTAGAAAAAATTATAATTTAGGCACAACGGCTAACCTTTATTGTTTGGGCGAACGTTTTTGTGCATCCTTTATTGCTAAGCTGTAATCATCGCTCTGACAAAGAGGACAAGTTGCGGGTGTCACAAAGAAAAATATTGTCAATGATTGGTTATTTGAAAACGAGGCAACTTCTTATCCGGGTAAAAGCAGAATGGCCATAGCGTCACAGTCAGGGATCAATTGGTCTACAAAAAGTTTATGGAAATCATACGCGTAACGTTGTTGCTAGGGTGACAAACCAGTTCGCGACTAACTATCGAATTCGTTAATTTAAGCATTGCCTAAATGACAACGAACAGTTTGGTTACATTACACTGCAGAGGGATTTGCTCCATAAAATATCTTACAAGACCATCTTGAGACTTTAAATTTACCAACAATAAGTAATGACAGGGGTGTCTATGTCGTATCATGCATTACATGACCAATCAAAACGTAAAGCAGGGGTGCATTTTGTGAACGGATCTACGCTTGTGTTATTTCTTTGTTGCAAATAATATATTTCTTTGTCGATCCTCACCATTTTTGACATTTCTCACATAACGATGACTGTCCGAACGATTCGGCTTCTCCAATCAGCCTTTATGAGGGAGTGGCATGCATGCATAAAGACGAGCCTGCGCTTTGTTCTAAATGGTTTGCATTGCCTATTAACATCGCTAACCGTTCATACTACAAGTTCGGAGTTGGAAAATCACCCATCCACTTGTACAACGCAGCCAAACAGTCAATTTGCAGTACAATTAATATTGTATTTATTGGTTCATATTAATGGTTAGGAAAGAAATAAAAAAGTCAACTGTACAATGAACATGCTTTGTCAAATTACTTTTCTGGTGAATAAGCAATAAAGGTGCTCACATAGACTGCTGGTCTGCTGTGTCTATAATATGACTTCTCGTGGCATACACAGAAAGTAATTGGGGATCGACGCTATGCTGTGCTGCGCATGCTCATCATGAGTACCTTACCAATGATCACCACCACATATTACATAATTAATTGTGAGACTTTCCTACATTCTAAGTATGTTTCCCACATGTCTTTCTGTTTATGTGCTCTAATTCTACTATTATCATCCATCAGTTTCAGTTGAAAGATGATATTCGCTGTGGTCTGAACGACATTCTCGATATTGCCAAGAAACGGTATAATATGCTTATAATGCGGTTGTCCGCTGGAGTCGATACCGCCGTTTCTACACTAAAGATTCGCATATTGGTCCCATCACGACGGTATTGAAGCTTTGCGCGGATGTTCGTGTAGGAAAAGACATTAATGAGCGTGAGGACAAGAGACTTCAAAGATCATGCGTATGGGTGAACGCAAATTCGTGCGAACTGTCGTGCGTATTGGAGCATTAACTGCTAGGTATGATTGTTATTTTCGATTTGATTTATTTATTTTAACTAATTTTGGAGACAAGATAATTAATCAAAACATAGGAATCAGCAAAGAAATTCGTCTTTGTCATTTCGATCCTTGCGACAAACGATGATAATTCGTTTTCAAAATCCACGTGGACCGTTTCTATATCACCCATCTCCATAATCCATCAATGCTTTCTGCACCCATAAGCCTGTTATTACTCGAAAAAAAAAAAGGCATAACAATAAGTGACAGAATAACGTCCGATTGTAAGCTTACGTATATTCGCAAAGCTAATGAATGGAAATTTTCATGGGTTTACGAGACGCAAAAACAACCCAAGCGGATAGTTCTATTCATGCAGTTTCCATCGATCCTGGCGTTCGTACACCCTTCACATGGTACTCTCCTACCAAAGGTGTAGGTAAAATTGGCCAATACGACATTGGACGAATTATTCGCCTATGCAAGCATATGGATAATCTTTCTATAAAGGACAAGCTAGTTCAAAACGTAAGAAGAAACAGGTGATAAGGCAATCTTTCGGATGCGAAGTTCATAAAAAGAGTGTCGCATTTTACACTCGCGAATTCGATGCCATTATCATCCCTCCTTTTGAGGTGTCGAACATGGTAAATCGAAAAACAAGAAGGACAACACGAAAAACTGTTCTGTTGGGCCACTATCAATTTCGCCAATGCCTGGTAGAAGAATTAGGGGTCCGTGTTATTATCCAAAATGAGGCCTATACTTCGAAAACTTGCAGCTGGTGTGGGAGCGTTCAAAAAATAGGAGGGTCCGAAATGTACAAGTGCCGAAATTGTGGAACTATAATGGATCGAGATGAAAATGGCGCTCGGGGAATCTTCCTCCGGGCATTGCTTGATGGAGACTTGATTCTCTCCGGGGAAATAGTAGTAATAATGCCTACTATTGATGTGTTACAATCCATCCGACGAATACAGCTTTCCCTATCGTTTTAATCCCAACGATTGGTCATTTTAGTAAAACAAAGAGTTCCAATTAAATTTATTTCAGGCTTTGTTATTGTCATCAAATTTTATCGCAAATATGCGTGTTGCTTTATGGAGAAACTGTTGATTCCAATAATGCCAAAAATTTTCTTATGTCATTCAATAGCCCATTTACTCCGTTATCGTCAAATATATAGTCGTCTGGATGCCACTTGGGCGCCTCACCGGCTTCGAGAGACCAGTTGTACGCAAAATCATCATCCCACTGTTGTCTGTAAAGCTGTTGCGATACAATAAAAAGGCCAAATAACATGTGACTCGATCAGTAAAATCCGACAAGATTAAATAATACACTTTATAATCAAAAGCTTACCGTTACACCATATGTAGTAACTTTGTCTTCGCTGCTAAGTACGATCTCTATGCCAGGTGCATAGTCTGTCATCTTTTTACAATCCCAGAAGTCGTATCTGGTTACTTCAACAACATACTCTCTCTCCCACCAGAATTTCCATTTTGTTTTCTCACATACGGATTGTACCACGTATTCGTTGGTATTCGCATAAATCAAGTGTTTCATCGGACTAGTGTGTGCGATATCGAGTATGAGATAGTGTAGTAAAGATATACTAAATTCACAATAATGGTATAAATCTTACCTCAGATGAAGTTTATAAACAAAAGATCCCTGTGAACTGTTAATTGAATTTGGCAAACGTTTAGAGCACTTTAACTGTAGTTTCCAGGAATAATCGCTATAAAACAAAGAAAAGGTTGCGTCAGTCCAACAACTCAATAAGTAATGCAACCTGATTGAAACAACGTTGACTTTATCGTATAAACGTACTTTTCTGGACATATCATATTTAATTCCATTATGTTCTTATCATCAATCATGGCGTGCCATAATCCGATTTTGGCCTCCTTAGCCTCTGGTTTGAAATTTACTTCAAAGACGTATGTAGCAGGCGCTCCAGTTTTTGATTGACTATTTCGACTTTGTGTGACAATTTTGTATTCTGTAAACGGAGAGTTGTCCCACTGGTTATCCCTACCAGTTTCCGCATCTTTCTCAGACAGCTTTTCAAAAAGTCTTTCAAGTTTGGACCGATCTTTTGCAATACTACGGATATGTGAGAATTAATGAACAAGTCTGCCCCCAAGTTGAGTAAACGGTAAAAATCAAAGCTATATAATACCAATTAGAAAGTACTGAACATAATCGCGAGTCACGCAGGACTCTATCATTGAATTTATCGATAGGCCACAACGGTTCTTTCGGGTAGTCGGTAATAATGAGGTGACCAAATCTATAGTTTTGATAGATAGAAGAGTAAATAATGGACCATAACAAGCCAATTGATTCGCCATGATTCTCACGACTACCTGACTCTCATCTTAATTTTCTCTTGGAACAAATGAACAGCTCCAAGACTTTTATGCAAAGTGTCTCCAAACTTCTTTATATTGGCCTCATTTATCCTAAATATTATTAAAGTGTTAGAATCACACCAATTATCAACCATCAAAGCCAGATGCAAACTTACTTCTTCATAGCGACAATATCACTTGGGCGTGGGTCGCTCTTTTCCTGCATACCATCCTTACCGACGACCGTAATATCACCCCCTTCGAATACAGCCTCGAGTGCTTTGGGAGGAGGAGGGTTATCTTTGGAAGAACCGTCTTTCGCACGTTGAATGTAGAAATTGTATGGAATCTCAAAGCCTTTGGGAACGTTAGCAAATTTTACTTTACAGGGCCTAGTGGGCTCCTCGATCAAGTGTTGAACCCATCCCGAACAGGTTCCCAACTCTCTCGGGTTGTCTGTTCGATTGTTTTTCGGGATTCGCCTCCACTATTTTGCATATTAGTAAGTATAGACCGCGAACCAGGAAAAAAAATGATGAAATCCATAGTGCACAATTTACTCCACTTACAGCAAGGTGTTTCAAGTATATTTGTTTAACACGTCTCGTGGCTTCCTCCACACTTCCATAAGAATCACCTGAAATTTCCATAAGCTGGGGGGGGGGGGGGAACGTAAAGGAAAAAATATAAGAAAAAGAACGAGAAAAAAGCAAGTCAGAGAATATGTTAACACAGAAAGTTATAACGATAGCTGTAAAATGGAGTATTCGTAACTAACATTACTATTGGAGATAAAAACTATAAAGCATCTCGTATCGGCACGCAGTTGATTCAGCAGAGTATCCGTGTAAACTGCGGAATGTGTAATGTCATCATTTGGTAATAAAAAATATCCGCGAAAGGTTTTCTCTTCCTTGGGAGGCCCCACGTAGTTCTTGTGCAACATTTCGCGTTCCCTCCGGCGTTCTTGCTTCCTCTTTTCTTTCTCTGTTAATTCCCTTTCCGGTTTATTCCATTTTGCAGCCCTTGGGGACCTGGTCCCTGTCTACAAAAAAAAATGAATGTATAAAATATAGTCATATATGATGACCAAATATTACAAGTCTTGCAGGTACAGATTTAGCATAACGTGTGATTACCGCAAAAAGGTTTGCAATTTGATTCAATTGCCTGAGGACTTGATCGACGTCTCGACGTACACCCCATATTTCTATTTGCTAGGAAATATTTTAATCAAAACCAATATGCAATTTTCTTGATTGTAGTTAACTGTTATCAGCTTATACCAGGAGAGCAGAAGTTCTTGCCGATACAAGTATTAAATGTTCAAGCTCGTGGCTGGTGTTTGTTTGAGTGTTGATAAACTTAACTCTAAACAATATACCACAACCACGATTTAATTGAATTGGCCAGACTTCTTGGAATATGACCAAAACTTACTGAACGCTCTTGATTGTATTCCAACGATGTGTTTGTGCTTTTCGCGATTCTGTTCAAATTCTCCCTTCTGGTTCCTATGACTTTTTCCGGTTTTACGCTGGCAGGAATCTGGCGAATATCAAATATAAATTAATAATAGCTCGTCGACATTAACAAATATGTCAGTTCGCGTCGGATAAGGTCTAATTCTGGATGGTCACATAATCCTCGTACTAACAAAATATATCAGTATCATGTGCTGTCAAACTGTTCAAGCCTAGACTGTCGTGTCTCGTATTTTTGAATTCCACGCTTCTTTCTGTCTTTTTCATTCCAACTCCACAGAAAACAAGCAAACCAAGCGTATACATACCAGCCAGATTTCGTCGGGTACTCTCCTCGGAGCTCCCATAGTCAATACGTCTGGTCGCGGGCCTGTATTGTTGTTGTTATTTTCATTATTCGGCTGACTCCTTCGATTTGTCGACCTTGGAGGGTCCTTCCACATCTGCGCTTCCTCCGTTTCATAGTTAACGCTCTCCGTATCTTCATTATCCGCATAAAGACGATAAGGGTTCGCTGACATGTTTTAATATCATAATAATAGTAGGCAAAATTTCTTCCAAGGGCATTTATAGTTATCGGGATTGGTGACGTTTCACATGTCTAAATTTAACAGACAATGATGGGTTTTATTATTTTAAGACTTGTCCGCTCTGCGGAAGATCATCATTGATCTATTTACACTTATTCGACGTTCGCTTATACACAAAATGGCTACTAATGGTTTATCTACAAACACACACGAATCCGATGAGGTCACGGTGGTGGATGAAATATCTGTCCAACTTACTCCCAGAAAATATCAACTCGAGTTATTTGAAAGGGCCAAGACGGACAACATTATTGCCGTATTGGATACGGGCAGCGGGAAGACGTTTATTGCGGTATTACTTATTAAAGAAACGGTTGCGGAGGAGAGAAGACTAAGAATGACCAGGCGTGAGGTACTAATATTGGAACACGTTATTGAATATTTCTATATAAGAAAATTAACCTTCTGGTCGCTTTGTTTCTCAAATATAGACAAAACTCTCCTTTTTTTTAGTGAATCTAGTCCCCCTTGTATTTCAACAAGCGGCTGTCATAAAAGCAAATTGTGATGTAAAGGTTAAACACTTTTGCGGTGAAATGGGCGTTGATCTATGGACAGAGAAGATATGGAAGCAAAATTTCGAAGAATTTGAAGTAGCAGTGATGACTGCACAAATATTTCTGAATATTCTTCGACATGGATTTATTTCAATGTCCCAGGTATATTAGTGAAAGGATGGATTTTTGTTAGTTCCAGAAGCTTTATTAACACAACACTTGTCTGCCATCATTATTCAGGTTAACCTCATTGTTTTTGATGAATGCCATCATACGTCAAAACGCCATCCATACAACCTTATCATGATGGAATTTTACGATCGATGCCCAGCCGATCAACGACCAAAAATCTTTGGCATGACGGCATCACCTGTTAACACGCGTAAAATGATATCGGCAAGGTATTTGATTTGCTACTGTTTCTCTATCTTTGCTCCACGTGTGCTCTTTGCTTCAGCGTGATTCATTTGATTTCTAAACTTATAGTCAGTTAGAACATAGCTTATCAGCCAGAATTTTCACAGCATCTGATACAGACGAACTCCGCCAATTTGTGAACCGTCCCGAAGAAATTGCCGTTTACTACGATACCGCTCCCCGCTATGGAGATACTCAGCTCTCCGCGTCAATACAAAGAGATTGTTCGAGTTCCGAAAAACTCCAGAAGTGTCTTTGCAGCACTAAATTTTGTCTCGAAGCGCTCGGACCATGGTGTTCTGATCGCATATGGAAGCATTTTTTCGATGACTCTATAGAAAAGCAAGGCGGTAAGCTCGATCCGTCACTATACAAGATAGATCTTCTGGACGATGAGAAAAAGTTGGTTTTCCAAGCGCTCACTTACATCGATGAATATAAACTTGAGAAGCCGATACTTGACAAACGTTTATTGTCCCCGAAAGTGTTGCGGCTTATTGAGATTTTGGAGTGTTTTGTAGAGGTATCCGAGGAGTTTTGCGGAATCGTATTCGTTGAGCGAAGGGATACAGCAGTAGCACTGAATTTCTTGATAAAAGAAATTGAATCACTCAAATTTCTTAAATCGTCCATATTGGTTGGACATGGGATGGCCGTTGATGGAGATGTACAGATGCGATTTCGGCAGCAGAACAGGGTTATAAATGCCTTCCGTTCGGGTGAGATTAATCTGCTTATCGCAACAAATGTAGCCGAAGAAGGTTTAGACATTCAGCCATGTAATGTCGTCATTCGGTAAGTCTCCAAACGTGGGTCAGGGTGATAAATGTGATTATAGAGTGAGTCTCCGACAACTATTGTTGTAAAACTTGCATTCGATTTAACACAAGCAATCTGTCTCTATTCAATCAAATAGTTTCGACTTTTTCAACACCCTTCGTGCCTATATCCAATCTCGCGGTAGGGCGAGAAAAAAGAACTCTAAATACATTGTCATGCTTGAGAACGGGAATTCCAGGGAGCAATCTATTCTTAGGGAAATTAGTGAAGCCGATCAAAAGATGCGTGAATGGTGTGCCACACTTCCTGAGGACCGCCGATTGTTTCTGGTAAACGAGGATGATTCAGACGTTGACGATGACGACGAGGAAGGCCCAGTGGTCGAACGATATCATATTGTTCCTTCGACTGGTGCTTTACTTAGCTACGAATCGGCGGTGTCATTGGTATATTATTATTGTTCGAAACTGCCAAAAGATGCTTACTGTAACTTGGTGCCAGAGTTTGATATCGAGTCGGTGAGCGGGAGTTTTGTCTGTACGATAGCACTACCCAATAATGCGCCAATTAGAACGGTGGCAGGCGAACCGATGAGGAGCCGAGGTTTGGCAAAAAAGTCTGCTGCCTTCAAAACTTGCATAAAGCTGTATGAGAATAAGGGACTGAATGATCATTTGCTGCCGGATGTTGAGTGGATCGAAGAGGATCATGAGATGACCAAAGATAAAGATGGCCTCACAGAAGGAGCACGCAAGACTAGACGGGAGTATAATATAAAAATCCCTGATTTTTGGGGAGCAAAAAAGGAAAAGCCTTTGGTGAGTGAGGAGACAGAAGAAGGATCAACCCCCGCCGATGATACAGAAGAACTGGGGCCGATGCCGGATGAGTTGTATGCTACAATATTTAAACTCGATATTGAAAACGAGACATACGACGGACAGTCATATCGTGTTATGTGTATGCTTACGCGAAAAGAATTTCCTAGTGTGCCTGATATTCAGATTTTCTTCCATGGTGTTAGCAAGTTGGTAAAAGTTATTCCATACTCGAAACCTATCAAGTTGGGTAGAGAAAAACTAGAATTGGCTTTCAACTTTACTATTCGGCTATTTACTTCGATCTTTAATAAGAAGTACGTGGCTGACTTGGACGAGTGTGTCTATTTGTTCTTACCCCTCATGAAAGATACCAAAGTCGATGAGAACTCGCTTGATCATATTGATTGGGATGGTGTTAAGACAGCTATTGGATGTAGTCAACGTCCAATAGATCTCAACGATATCGAGAGTTTAAGGGATGCCGTGATTATTGACCATTCTGAGGATAGTCGTAGATACTTTGTCGATGATATTAGATATGACCTTACACCACTGAGTCCTGTTCCCGAGAGCAGGTTTACAAGAGAACTTGGACATGAGAATTTTGCTGCATACTACAAGGCACGTTTTGATCTAGAACTGCAAAATCCCAACCAGCCCATGCTGCAAGTACGAAAGATCTCTCGAGTTATGAACTTTTTACAACCAATACCTGGGGCAATTCCGATAGTGAAAGGACGAACGGCTGCTTTTCTCATACCTGAATTTAGTAATGAGTACACGATCAAGGGATCCGTCTTCCGCTCCGCTATGATGATTCCAACTATTCTTGTCAGACTCGACTCATTACTATTGGTTCAAGAACTACGCGCTCGGCTCACCTTATACGTTGACGATCTTCAAGCTCTGGAAGCTTTAACGACACCATCTGCCAATATGGAAATGAATTATGAAAGGCTAGAAACATTAGGTGACGCATTTTTGAAATTTATAACTACAGTTCACCTCTACGTCAGCTTTCCTGAGAAACACGAGGGACAACTTCACTGTCAGCGTATTCGCATTATATGTAATAAGAATCTTTATCGCGCTGCCAAGAGACTTCGCTTATACGGATACATCAAATCCCAACCATTCAATCGTCGATCATGGCGTCCTATAGCAATGAGAACAGATTATGATACTCCCGAGTTGCGTGCTCTGGAAAAAGTGCAAGAGTTAGCTGACAAGCAAATAGCAGATGTGGTCGAGGCATTACTCGGAGCGTCATACCTAAGCAGCACGACTGAATTGGCGCTGAAGACAGCAATTGCGTTGGCCATTCAATTTGGCGATATAACCGAGTGGAAACAATTTCATGAGACTAACAGAAACCCACCGAGGGTGGAGGAGGGGAAGTTGCACAACTTGGACATTGCAAAGATAGAACAAATTTGTGGTCATACGTTCAAGAACAAGATACTTATTGCCGAGGCCCTGACTCATGCGAGTTTGCCCAATTCTCAGACGTCGTGCTATCAGCGATTGGAATTCCTTGGTGATGCTATACTGGACTTCTTGACAGTAAAATATCTTTTTGAACAATACCCAGAGGGTACTCCTGGTCTTATTACTGATCTCAAAGATGCCTCGGTTAACAATCATATATTGGGTGCTATATGTGAAATACTGGATCTTCACAAACATATTATTCACTTTTCCCCTAAACTAATGTCTGCTATTACCGAGTTTGTAGAAGCTGTTGATAAAATGAGAGAAGAGGGTACAGCCGTCGGAGAGTATTGGAGTGACATTGACGTGCCTAAAGTATTGAGCGATGTTATAGAGAGTATGTTAGGAGCAGTGCTTGTGGATGCAGAATTTGATATTGCCGCACCACAAAAGATGTTTGATAGATGCATCCAACCAGTATTAATGAAGCATGTTACGCCTGAAACACTGAAAGTACATCCAGTGAAGGAACTCACGGAATATTTGCACAAGCAAGGATGTAGCATGGTATTATTAAGGTAAGCGGGAAGAGAGACAGTTGGCTGTTCAATGTTTATTGTTATTGATCTATAACCATACATTATCATCTAACAACAAAATTTTTTTATTCTCCCCTATATATATCAATACTTATCTCTTTCTTTTATACACAACCCTTACTCAATTTTCACCAGAAACCACACAACGGAGACTGGAATTGAGGCAGCATGTACAATCTTTATTCATGATACAGCAGTTGCTAATACAACAGCCAACAACATTCGTACAGCTCGTAAGACAGCCGCTGAAGCAGTCATGAAGAAAATCAAGGATGAACCTTGGTTTTTGGAGTCAGTGTGTTCCTGTATCGCGTTGCCCAAGGATGATAGCGTTTTGAGAGATGATGCATACGATGAAGAGACTTATGTTGATTAGAAACATTGGATATGTTTGGAGGATAGTCTGTTTCATTACAATGAGAATTTTGATATTTAACACACGCATGTTGGTTTTTTTATAAGTGAGCTTTTTTAATTATTCATTTAAGCAGCCGATTATTTCGGTTTAATTTATCTTGATCACTCCGCATTGCATATCCATGTCATAATTGTAATTAGCGCGTTATTAGCTGTGTAGTCTAGACAGTTCGTCCAGGTAATAACATAAAAATAAACTTCGATAATAGAGACTGTATGCTTGGTCACCACTCTTCTGTAATTGATGATATGTTCTTAATAGCATCGGATTTGTGACTTGAAAATAACAAATACGCAATACGGTCTCGTTTTGCACGTGTCTACGAGAATATCGGCGGCCAGTATTTTCATCAATCTTGTTTACGAATGATGGCTTCTTCTCATATCCTTGAGTAAGTTAATGTAAAGGTTATTCTACGCGTATATCGCTGTGAAAAATAATGATACGATCTTTTGTATTAGGACAGTACAACTATTATTGATAATCAATTATAAATTAGCTAAATTTTGTACTGGACAAACAATAATAACTGTTCGAACATACAAAACCCAACTTTTTGTTTGATAATTGCGCTCCTTAGCTCGATATTTATTACATGCAGTTTGTCATTTCATACGATTGTCGAAATTCATCTTAAACCCGTGTGAGCAATTCGAGAGAAAAATAATTAATATTAGTATTGGCGTAATTAGTAAACAGTTATTTATTCTTCACAAGTTTATATGTATACGAGGACATACTTAATACTGTTTACATCAACCCGCGAAGGATAAACCAAAACTCATTGAGGACAGCTTGCAAGTTGGCTACTAAAATGATTGTCGAATATAAAGACTAGACTAACGAGAATCTTAAATATTAATTATACGATACTGTTATTATTTACTCGGTTCTAAAAACTAATCTCCTAGCGCGGGAATGGATTGTTTGCTTGCAGCGGGTTCCATTATGTGGATTGAAAGAAGGTGGTCAAAAATCAAGAGGTGTCGCGCTAATTGTTGGAAATCAACTTATTCCAGTTTTGATCAATGTCAACGGAAGAGAGGTCACTGGATGGGTGGGAATTAAGCAATATAGCATGGTAATGATGGAAGAGTCTAACTCTTTGTCATCATTTCCATTTACTACAAAGTGGATTGTAAGTTAAATCATTCTTGCGAAGATTTTCATCAATCTCTTCAATAACTTTCTCATGACTTTTCAAAAGTGAAATAACATGGTATCAGACACAAGTGAAATAGATATAATACTTTAGTTTTTTTCATCACAGTAACATCAAGGCTCTAATTATTTATTTATTTTGTCATAATATGTACAAAAGGTGAATGTACCAATCATGCTTGCAATACAATGTAATTATAATACTTGGATAAGAATAATAGATATAATATTTACGAACATCATTACAAACTTGATTATATTCTATTCTCGTGTATTTATTACATGTTGGACAGTAATCATGTTCTTCATAAATTTCTTCAAAAATAATATCTTTATAATACTGTTTATAAAGCCTAAGAGCTAAGAAGTTGGGTTTGAAATATTTGGTTTTTTGTCGAAGATACAATTGAAATTAAAATATTTCAGTATCTCAACGTATATGTTGACAATAAGGGAAAACCCAATTGCTTACATTTCCTGTATTATTATTCCTTAACGCAATACTTTATGGTGACTACATCGAATGCTTTATTGTAACAGTTTCCACAACGCTAATCTTTTTGCTATATGGGACTATTCCGTCATGTCTTATTCCTAATTTGATCAATAAACATTCAATTTGACCAATAGTAACTGGGTTCTATTTTCATAAATTTGTTACGTAGGCTCCATTATCATTACTCTATAGTGACTATCGACATGACTGAGAGCGTGAACATTCATACTGCTGCATTGGAAGGAAAGTTCGATGACGTTAAGAGCGTTATTGAGGTGGAACCCAAAGCTGTAGGATCAAAGGATGAGGTGTGCTAATTTTTTATGATGGACATTGAACAAAATATGTATTTGATCTGTATTCGCTAAATGCGAATTCGAATAGGACGAACGTACTCCATTGCATTGGGCAGGTGGGCCAGATAATTGAAAGCCATTGTAATCACCACATGTTATCAGGCAATCAACATTATTTTGCAATCATCGCTTGCATTTCTTTAATTCAGTATCAGGCGGACATTTTGATATTGCCGAGTACTTAATACAACATGAGGCAAATGTCAATGATACCGACGAGGCTGGTTGGACGCCATTACATATCGCGGGTACTTCTCGTCTATTCCTTTGTTCATTAGCCATGGTCCTCCTTACCTAACTAATAAAGGAACGCAAAACTCCAATCTCCTTACCCTTCCCTTCTGCATATAGCATCCACAGGAAATTTTGAAATAGCAAAGAGGCTGATTTTATCAGGTGCCACGATAAACGTACAAAATGAATTAGGCATGACTCCACTGTGAGTAAACTTGTTGGAATATGGATTGTGTAGACCTGATCATCTGGAATCTTGATTGACTTTATCGATTGTTTGTTAAAGGCACTATGCTGCATCGAAAAACAGGATAGAGGTAACTGCGGTCTGCTGCAGAGAGTGTGAGGGAAAGATGCATTAAACATTTGTGCTGGCATTGCGACTATTTATAGATCGGCAGAGTGTTGATAGAGAAAGGTGCAAACGTACACGCGCAAGACCGCTACAAGCAAACTCCTCTGTAAGTTTTCATGCAAAGACCTATGCAATCATCATAATGGTTGCTGTCTTATGACTCCTTTTTTCCCAGTTTAGAGTGCGGCTCTGCATATCGAGTTATATAGACTTACCCCCCAACATTTAATAGTCATCGATGCGCCGTACTCGGTTATACCGTATTTGCCCGCCTACTTTTAGAAAATGGAGCAAAGCCCAACGCAGCTGACAAGGTTCTCAACACTCCCCTGTGAGTATATTGTTATTATCGTGATTTTGTGCATTTCCGCACTCAAGCTATTCTCTCATCGACCTCATCTTGTAGCCATCTTGCCTGCGAAGAGGGACATGGTGATACTGCCGTACTCTTGATAGAGAACGGTGGCGATCTTGAACGGAAAAATGCGGATAATAAGACGCCGTTAGAACTGTGCAGTAAGCAATTAAGAAATTTCATAAAACAGCAGACCTCGGGATAGATTAATTAAGATGTATGATATTGAGCATTTATAGTGTCAGGTGGTACTTTAAACTGTCATAAAATACACCCTCTTGGTTACTCTTTCAGACAATCCGATGATTAAATCGGATGAATTCAATGAATTCAAATACATAATGTATATTGATACCTTCTAATGCGTGTAACTATAAACACTGTCTCAACCCCCACGTCACAGCGCTCCAAAACACATATAGTCAAAATATCTTACTGTATTTATTATTCAAACAATAACAACGCTATAACGATTCCATCTCAAATTGAGAACTATGAAAACTGGGTCTCTTGCTTAAGGTTTATTAACTGAAGATTGTTAGAATGAGACTGCGCCACCTGTTTATATGGATGAAAGAGGAAGAAATGAGTAATCGAGAAGATAATTTGATAGTAGAGAATGCCAATAGACATGAACCATCTCCTGTTTAGTGGTTACTTATAATGTGCCATCTTTTCCTACCTAATTGTTCAACCATAACGTCAATTGCATCGCCATCTTCCATGTCAAGCTATATTCAAGAAAGGAGGATTTACAATTTAATAATCTCACATTAATTCCACCCACTGTCCATCTGCATGTCCATCCACCCATCATTCGTTCATCCTTCTAAACATGTACAATATCCTTAATATCCTTTGACATACCTCAGCAGGTGTATGATGTGCTTGTATGCGCTCTCCATCGTACAGGAAACGTACAGAGGCCATAGCCTTTCCTTGTCTCTCACAATAAGCTTCCATTAGCTTCTTCAGCTGTGTTGTGCGCTTGATTTTAAAGAAAACTTCGTTATGGTCCTATATTACGTTAAGGGTGAAAGGGAAAAGATAAGAATACATAGAATATGGGGGTGTGTATATAGGTAAACGTATAGACATGTAAAGTTATCCTGTAAGGTATGCAAACGCGAACGCGTTTTAATAGGACGATAGGCTATCACAAATCTACCAACGTCTTCATCCAACACTAAACAACGCGTCGAAATAGACCTTTCCTCCACGTTCTTCTCGGACGCGCATGTATTTCCGAACGTCCATAGTGCATAGCATAGTATCTCTCTCTATTCTCACCAACTCTCTTCATTCTCCTTTGTTGTACTAATATCTCCCCACTTACATTCCCAACTACTTTTAAGTTAATATGCTCGGCACCCTCTTTTTTGTCGTCTGCCGCCTGAGAGGTGTTGGTGCTGTTGTTTGCTTGCTGTTCGGACATCTTGTTATTTCTTTGTCTTCTACGTCTAGGCTTTGAGTTTTTGTTCGCAAACTGTGAATGTTGAAACGTGAGAGTGAGGCAAGAAGAGATTGGGAGGTGGTATTGGGATTGGGATAGACTAAGCGTTTGTAATATTTAATTTTCTCGGATTGGGATGTGGTGCTCCGAGAGAAAATTGTGATTCTGTGATGTCATCAAAGAATGGGGTGGCGCAGTCGTTTGAAAAAGAGCATCGAGTCATATTTTATTAATTATTAATGTATAATAAGACATTATTACTATATACAAGTAATCTATTACATTGGCAGCAAAAATCCGTCATATCCTTTTACGACGCTTAGGCACATTGTTATCCTCGAATTCATTGTCATAATAAGCTTTGCCCAACACCTTTGTGCTCTTATTTTCATTACGCGACGAGAGGGACGATTTTGCAGATGATGCATATTTTAGTCTTTGACGGATTGAGAGGACTGTAGAGGATATCGGCTAAACAACAGAAAATGGGTGTTATATTTATGGTATTAATGGTGAGAAAACGAGAAGACAACAATATACGTACATCGATGGATAGCGAAGAGTTGGTATCTGTTTCTTCTTTATACGCAGTGCTGATGCCACTTGCTATAGATTGCGATGCTGACGTTGACGCTATTGTTGTTGGTCTTGGTGTCGTCGTTGGCGGCGCTGGCGTTGATACTGATGGGTAGCCTATACCTGGTATTGGTGGCTCTTGACTAAAAATTTAAGTTATGTGAGTACATGAGTCATCTATATATAGATTTATAAAACAGCATTTATTGGTTTTACCTTTGATATGAATAAGCCGAGGGGTTGTCATATTGATAGTTAGAATCGTAATTATAATTATAGTTGTAATTATAATTATAATCATAGTTGTAACCGTAGTTATAATTGTAATTATAGTTATAGTCTCCGTTGTAGTTGTAGTTATCGTTATTGTATTTAGATACATATCCGTAACTATCCTGTGCGTTCGCTTGTATATTCTGTTGCATTTGCCCAATCGACCGATCTTCTGACACAGTAGAGTTCCTGTTTTCTACGACCGTTTTCTGTCTATCTATTTCAGATCCGAGATCGCGTTGATAAATCTTGTCAACAATTCCACAGCCAACTCATTTCCTTTACAGAATACCAACCTCTGCTACTACTTTCGTAATTCTGTCCGCGAAGCTTCGAAGCAACAGTATTTCGTCGATCTTGTAACTTTTGCCTTGTATCCTCAACGCTTTCATATTCAGGCCCATAGCGGACTCGAAGAGGAGATTGGTAGAACACTTTATCATCTAGTTGTTTCTTGGCTGCGCTGCATTTATGTTACATGTTCGGCTTTGAGATTTCATGAGACACTAAATCAATTTGGGCAGTAAATCATACCGTGCTTCCTTAAGATCTCGGAACTTGATCCAATAGACATCTGTAAATTCTTCACTGGGATAATCATCTAAATGTCGGTATCTATTACGAAGCAGATGGAGCATATAAACGAGAGATTAGAAGATAAAGCAATGGCGCTACGAGGATATATGACATAGACCTTACTCTTCTACCGTTCCATATAATGAGACCAGTTCGAGAAGCTTATCAGTGAGACGAAGTGCAGGCACATTCTCTATCACTAAATAGCTGCAAGAGATTGCGTAAGTGAAAAGTACAACATTATAGTAGCTATAACGTGCTATCGCTGCGAGGCAATTCGTGTACATACCGAGATTCTTGGTTCACAGTGTATACCTTAACTGCTGTTAGTTTGCGACCAGCCCGATACTTGGGTCGATTTTCTGCTGGTGCTATAATAATATGGATCAATTTCTTAGCGCTTCTTCCAACTAATTGGATGTACGGCAGGGAAAGTGGTAAAGAGGCTTACTGTCAAAATGACGCTCATTCATCTTTCATACCAGAAATTTCTAATTTTAACATTTTTGAAATAACAAATTTGCTGATCAGATGCCACAACATAAATTTCGTAAATTGCGCATTGATATTTCCATTTCTGGTTAACATGCATTGGGCCACAAAAAGATAGGACTTACACTGCGCTATCTACGAGACCTGCTAATACACACCCGAGCTTATCGAGTTTTTTGCAGAGAGCATTGGTGAAACCAACGAATGCAACGTGAATGCACATTTATGCATATACACATGGCTAGGCTTTGTCGATAATTCAGCAAAATGCATAACTCCCCAACGGATTATGGTTGACATATAAATTAATAGTAGATTGTTTAAGGGATGGTATCAATAGCAATAGTACAGTCAACCCTCTCTATAGTCACGCTGTCGGGAACAATGCAACTTTTGTTTATAAAGAGGTTGTGACTACATAGGCAAACTCGATAAGTCGGTCATGCATGATGGACCGACTTATCGAGAGATTTTAAATATTAAAACTGAGAAAAGGGCTTGGGAAGTTTTGGCCTTCTTAGGCCAAAATTGAATCATCGAGAGACCGACTTATCGAGTTTGCCTGTGTATATAGAGGATTTTTCCTATAAGTTCAATATTAATATTGGTTCTCGAACATGGTGTGCTTATAAAGAGGTTTTTATATGATGTGCTTATAGAGGGGGTGACTATAAAGAGGGTTGACTGTAGTATGTAAATCCCAAATGCGGTTTCTATTTAATAGTGACGGGACTTACATACGATATATACATCGCCAGTATAAACAGTCTTGACTGTATATGTGTCGACCGACTTGTCGAGAGAAAAAAAAAGACAAAAATGTCTGGACAAAAAAATTTAGTACAAAAAATTTACTGCCTCAGCTTGTTAATGACACAATATTAATGTTCTATTCTCACTGTGCTTTAAAAAATTCTTTTGTCTTTAAGTAGTTATTTTGCCTTTTTTTTTTCGCTTAAAACTTACTATGTTAATAAGTAATCATGAGTAAAAAAGAATGTTTTAATTGTCACAATACAAAAGAAGGTTTAACCATTAATCGAATTTCTGTGAATGCAAGATTGTGCCAAAAGACAACCACGTTCAGGTTCTCCATTGTCGGCCATTGAGGGTTCCACATTGTTTCTCGTGGAAGGTTCTCTCTTCAGTTGGCCACATGCAATTCTCCTTTTTGGTGGCACCGTCTCCGCAAGTAAAATGAGCAATCCAGATATCCCAAATATAAAGACTCTTCCCGTTTTGAGCTGAACAAATCTTGAGGCTTTCAGCATATTCCAGAGCATGGTTGTAATGTCTTCTTAGGTCTGTCTCCATTGACATCGCTAGTAGTTCAAGAACAGCCGTTGGCCCAGGTTCACCGGATTGTGTATTAGGAGCCGTTAAAATTATGTCACAATATCTTGAATTGCCATGTGGTTCCTTGTATGATATTGGCCAATGATGTCATAAGAGAATGTATAGAGCCAATTTTGAAGAATACTGACTAGCTGTTGTTGATATACGGATTGATTCTTTCGACACATTGTTGACTTTATTAGGCACTGTCTTGAAAAGGTCTCCAGTTATGGACTCAATCCAGCATTCTTGATTTACCTGGCAGGACCTTATATTCAAATTATGAGTCCATGTGATACTTGTCAACATTTTCGGAATGGTTTACAGTATAATGCTCGTAAGGAGGAGGAAGCAAAAGACTTATTGAGAAAATACAAAGAACATCTAGTTATCTCAGTCCGCGTAAAGTACATTTATTTGGTATTCAAAATGAAGCAGTACGCGAACAGATCAATTACGTTCTCGATGAAGACGATATTATAGGAAAAGGTCCTAATGGCACACTAATAAGCATGGTATTCGATGCGATTAAGAGATTGAATAAAGGTGAAAAGCATTGAAGATTACTTGTGACAACGCGGGTGGACAGAATAAAAATAACGCCACCATTTGATTTTACCTATATTTAGTAATTTGTGGTTATTACGAAAGTGTTGAGCTTAATTTCATGGTACCTGGACATACAAAATTCAAGTGTGATGGTAGTTTTGAATTGATTAAGAATTATATCGCAAAACGACGGTAGATTGTGTGAATTATATTGTAAAAGTTGTGGAAAAATCAAGTACAGCGGGATTAAACAAAACTCAGTGTTATGATAATGGAAAAGGTTTCCAATACTTAGATCTTAACTCTGTGTTGGGAATTTTCTTTAAGAAATTGAGTGGTTTACAAAAATATCAGCATTTTGTATTTGAAGCAGCTCGACAAAGCCCAGCTGGTTGCTAGTGATGCCTATGCCGAATTTAATTTGTTGAAAATTAAAAAAACAAGTGTTTCTGAAATTACCAAAGAAATTAAATCTTTTACCATTCTAGTTTTAACTCCACCTTCTTTGGATTACAAAAGACAAGAATATCTTTATCATAATATTCGCCCATTTGTCAGAGATGAATTTAAAGACATTACTTGTCCACAACCAATTTATACTGGCAATGAATAAAATTCCTTCATCACTTGTTATTTGTTTTCTACTGCCAATAATATTAAGTCTAATGAGTTTAATATTTCAACAAACATTGCTAGCATTTCCCGGCTTTCAAAGATTACATTAAAGAAAGCCATAAAATAATTATATACTTAATGTAGTCTATAAAAAGGATGTAAGTATATTAAAAGAATAAATAAAATAAACAAGAAAAATGGTAAACGTAATAATAACAGAACTCGAACAGGGAAATAAAGAATTATTAGAAGAAAACGAAAAGTTAAAGAAACAATTAGTTTAAACTAAGGATTTGAAATGCGGTTGATAATCTTACTGAAAGTTCAGAATATACTAATACTGGTACCACTTTAAGAACCTTGGAAAGATTTACTTGACCTGACAAGGGTTGAGTAAGTTATCCTGAAAAGAAATAGGGTAAGTTATTTTTAGCAGTGAATATTCACTCTGAAAACATTATTAAAAGTTTTCCCACTGCATATGAAAATATCTTAAATAGGGTTTCTTTCCCTAGGCGAGGGCCCTTTCAGGGGAGTAATATCGGTAAGGAAGCACAAAATTATGAAGAAATTTTTAGTTTTACTTACCGAGAAAAAGAAGAATTAGAAACAAGGATAGAAGAGTCAGAAGATGAAGTGGAAATGGAACGAGAAGAAGCTGAAAAGGCACTGAATGCAGCTATGAGGTGAAGAAAGCACCAAATGTCTGAAACAGTGTTAAAGCACAATGCTGCAATGGGCAAGCTTATAGATAGAGTAATGTTATTATTATTGGAAAATAGTTTGTTAAATAAAGATCAAGAAATAAGCAAAAGAGAATTATTTAGCAACCAAAGAATACCAGCTTTGTCTAAAAAACAAAAAAAAAATAGATTATAATTATGCAAACTCAAAAAATTAGTAAGCAAAATCCAAACTTTTATTATTCAAAAAGTAAGTAAATTATATGAGATTAGAATATAGAATCTGAAAATAGCAAAGGATAACTATCGTTAACTTTGATACTAATACTGCTCTTGCTACTCATCAAATGATAGTTCATAACATTCCTGATAAAAAGAAAATAATTATTTAGATTTTTTGCTTTATGTTTCCTCAAATTCTCGTCTTATCATACGTTGGCGTTAATGCTCGTTTATTGCTTTGTATCTTTCGTCCTTCTTGGTAAACTTCATAAGTGATTTTTCTTTGTCTAGATAGTCCTGGAGTGTTTGGGTATTAAAAACATAAGGAACAATTTTTTCACCTTGTTCTTTTCTTTAAAATACTTCTAATGGTGCTGCAATTCTTTGGTTTCATAGTGGATTTGATGTAAATTAATTTCAACATAATCCTATACGTACGTATTAATATTAACCATGTTACGACTTCATATTCATCTCAGCCATCTTAATGTTAGTCACATTCTAGCATGATACTTATATTAATTTAAACCTGTAATTTAATAAATTTGTGTATAGGTTACAGCTGTGATAATCGAAGTGTTATTAACCAAATTAGTTAACTTAAGCCATATCTTTCAATATTCCACAAGTGTGTCATATAAAACAAAAAAAAGGAAGCTCGACAAAATTTATCTACTATGTTATACGTTGTATTATCAAGAATATTAATACCGATACTTGAACGTTTTCTACTGGTAAGTAGCGTGATAAATTGAATACTTTGTAATTATATAACAAGTATATAACGAGGACTAGATTCCCATTGATTGCAGTTCAAGTCGTGGAATTACAACATGATTCTTTTCATGATATAAGCTGGGCTGATAGTCAAAGAAACGCTACTTACTCTGCTGTTGAGAGCACTGACAAACACAGTAAGGATAGACAACGATTAGTTCTTCTTTGAATCACGTTTTAGAATAATTTAAAGCCCGAATTAAGCAGTTAGAGGGAAGATTAAAGCGAAATGCCCAAAACCAAGTAGATGTCAAGCGTGTTAGGACATCAAAAAGTTCAAAGGTCAACTGCAGTGGAGCATCATCTTTATTATAGTTTGCATCATGCCCACCGTCCTTCCTTATCTCCGGATGGCCATATCATCCAACCCCATTTGAGATCTCCTCTGATCACAACTTCTCTCTTGTTATTTATTGGTTCGCCTGCGAACAAAATTAAAAATAAGTAGAAACACTACCAAAGTCTTACTCCAAGGAAATAACTCAATGGATAAACTTGCACAACAATATCAAAGATGCACCTTGCGTACATCACTCACCATTCCAATACTGAATTCCAAATGCTCGCCCGTGTTTAATGTTCTGTTTAACATGGAGCAAATAATCACCCGACGGTTAGCGGTCATTATTAGCAACTATAGTAGGTCTTTGTTTGGTCACTCACCAATGGTTTCAAACGAACTCTTGTAACTTTGTAGTAACAGTCTTTAAACCCCTTTCCAACCCATTTGTCGGGCACCTTATTTACCCCAACCAACATAGTCAGTTCAGCACACCCGAAGAAGCCCATAATTTAATCATGTCATTAGAATACCATCCACCTACGGACCACCAGTAACCCAACGCCATAGTTAGGGTACACGTTTAGTAACTCGTAGAGATTTTTCTTCGCTCTCGCGCTTCGTATTATCGGGATAGTCTTGGAAGATTGTTTTAATAGCTCTTTGGCTATACTTGCCATTTGTGAGTTTACGATTAAAATAATTTTAATATTGATAATAAAATTTAATTGAAATCTGTGCCACAATAGCCGTGGCTGGAGATGAAATTCAGTACATGTCCCGTGATCTCCAAAATATGTAATTTCCTGAATGTCTATAGTATTTTTTATTTCATGAACTTTGCACAATAATTTAATTTCACTAACATAAAGCTTTAACTTTGGATTTTTAGTTGCTCCAGCTCTTTTATTAACGTTGCCTCACTAGAGATTTTCTGAATCTACGAAAAAACCATATCACGCCAATTTACGTCAGAGTTGTTCTACCGCCTCGAAGTCTGTTCACCCTTTCCCAAGAATAAACTTACTTGAGTTTGCTCTAATTGATCACCTCTAGCTAGACGTTCTTTTAATTCTGTAATTTGTCGAAGTTTCTTCGTAATCGTCTTAATCTTCTTCTCTGTTTCTGTTTGTGCACCTGCAGGAGTTACCGTAACTTGGTTTGCAGCTCCAGTCGAAGGTGCTAAATAATAAGTAGAACGAATGGACATATCGATGAAGACAAATAGAGTTGCGACATAATTATTTGAACGGTAAAATAAAAATAAAAAAAAAAAAAAAGCTTAAGAATACCGTTGCTATTAGTAACTGATTGGCCAGGTTCCTCTCGTTCCTCTCTTTTTTTCTTAGATGCCTCACGTTTCTTCTTATTCTTTGTTGCCACTTTACTTGGCGATGCTGAGAGAATTTAAGTATTAAAATCGAATTATAATAAAGACAGATCCACTCGCTTGGAGACATTATAGAACATCACTGGACTACTTACTCTCACCAGTGGCAGCGGGCTTCTGAGCCTTACTACTATCTAATTGAGATCCACTCGGCGTTTCGTCTTCACGCTGAAATCATTAATTTCCTGGTCACTATAGAACAATACACGTTCAATACAGTCTTCTAAGAGAAATAGCGAGATACCTTGAACATCTGTGGCGTTGCCGTTCCGCGTGCATGTGGGGGCCGATAAGCACCAACGGGTTTGGCTGGGCAAATAAGTGTACGAGAACGTAAAGACGTGTGCATGTGCATAGTGAACCTTATAACAGAATTACACTCACGTGGAGGTTTAACAGTACTCTGAGTTCCATCTCCAATTGGTTTTGGTGGAGGCGATAGGGTTGTTCTCATTGGATACAATTCAACAGATGCTGGTCTCCAGACAACCTTCAAGAGCAAATTGCGTATACGAATATTTGACTAAAGTCGCGCTGACCTCTTTGTCTCACATTACTCGCCCGCGCTCTTTTACCAACTCGTATCCCAAGTTTTATTGTCAGCTATTAAATACCTGCCACAACTCTTCCACACTTTTCATGTGCATTAAGCTACCAGAATAGTGCCATATTTTATATCCGTTTTCCACTCTTAGTCTCGGACTCAATGTCGCTGTCATAATATGCCTCCCATCCGGTGACCATGTGCATTCTGATGTATCCGGTGCTTCGAATGTGTTAAGCTTTTTTAATGTTTGTCGATCCCAGACGTCCACCGTTCCCGAGAGATTACCAAAGCCCGCTATGTAAATGAGTAGAGATGTTGATTGAAGAGGAACAATAGAGTTAAGGAGGCCAATGATGTGAAAAGAACTGTGCTGAAAAGTCGATGAATAACAAAGCTAGTTTATAAAAGCTATGGAAGTTGTTTTACGATCACAAAATTGATGAATAAAATATACTATTTGAAATGGCATATACTTGTACAATGATAAGGATATGTCGTCCCTGAGGGTTGAACTGTGCAGTGTTTCGTGGATTAATACCAAATTCATGAACTGGATTCGCGCGGTGGTCAAAGAGAGTCACCTTCGAAGGCATGACTTTAATCGATAATAATAAAAAATTTAGTAAAATACTCATGTGGCTTGTGAAAAAAACAACATACTAACATCCATAGATTACTATGAATTCCTTTGAGTTAGGGCTCCATGTAACATCGTGAATGGGTCCTTTCTTGTCTATGTGAATAGATTAATGAGTTTCTTAAATAAGAAGGCTTATCGTCATAATGATATCTATGACATACCGAGATCAACACGACAATCATAATTGCCGGCTACCGAGAGGAAGTAAAGGTTTGTTTCTAAAATGAAAACAGTGAAAATTAAATGAGAGACCCAGAATCGATATACACGTGATATCTCCAGCTTGATTCCTATTCTTACCTCCATAATACGATTTATTGGTTTTATCAATGTCAGTTTGCGTCAATACCAATAAATTAGTTCCAAGGACATTCCATTTCATCTGAATTTTATCAGCTTTGAAAAAAGTCTTATGTGCCAATGCATTATTGAAGTTCGTTATCGAATATATGCGCACAACTGCTGGGCTTCCCTGTGAAATACCTTACGATTAGGTTATGTTATAATAAAATGCTGGACACATAACACCAATCCCATCTGTTGTATTGTATAAAATGCTACTGACTCTTTTCTCGGGAATAAACGCAGCTATTGCTGGGCTTCTACCAGGCGATAATGCGAAATCGGATATGTTTTCCAACCGTAGCTTTGAATGGATGCCTTTTGATAATCTTGCGTTATCGTAAAAGTGGACCTCGTTTGTAACCATGCGACAGAAGTAAGCCTCATCTGATGTCCATTGAACGTTCCTATCATAAAAGGCGGTTAGACGTATGTTCGAATAATAAACAATAAGCTTGCTGTACAGAGGGAATTGATAAACTAAGTAGATGTAAAAAAATTCAAACATCGCACCATTTATTCTGGCTCTTCTGTGTGAAAGATATGAGTTCATTGCCTGTAGCAACGTCCCAAATGATAAGATTCTTGTGGGGAACGTCCCCTTCGAGTTTAACTAAATCGTAGCATCATTGTTAGCGATCGCATTCTCCAAAGTTTATCCATTATTCCGATGTTATAACAACATCATCAAACCTGGTCGTTCCCAAGTGGACAAATATGTTCTCTTTGGTGAGAATCCAATATCAATGACATTCTTCTTACTAATTTCGCTGACAAGCGCGCCAGTATCGGCATTGATAATCTTGACACTGTAATCGTACGAACAGTTGTCGATATTTTCCGTTAACAATTCAAACTATAACTGAACACACTTGTTCATCTTATAATTCGCTCTTTTACCACTCATTCGTAGCCCATCCAAAATAGTTGCCATCCTTGCTATACTGTACTGTGCGTACATTCTCATCGATTCTGTCGAAAAAGGTCCAGTTAGATACAACGATAACAGATTGTTTGCTGGACAGAATGAGATCTCACACATTACTCTCGAATATCCTCTATGGTAGGATACGACATTAGTTTGACGCTTCCGGTAGATCGATCTGAGGAGATAAAAGTGACATATTGAGATAGTAAATGTCGAGTCTATTTGAGAATTATAAGACTTCAATTGCAGGAGTCCATTATTCATAATCATTTACATGCAAATTGCGTGGGAAGAGCCATGTTTGATTTCGGAAAAGATAAATCTGAAGGAAATATAATATATAGCCTCCTCGAATGTCACTTTCAAAGAAAATTTTTGCCGAAAGTATGTAATCAACGAACGGTGATTGGCTGATGTTGCAAATAATTATCGGGCCATTCTAGTGATAAAAAGATGGCCCAAACACGTGTAATAGTAACCTTTCCCCTAAAAGGCAACTGATACCGAACGAATTGCTCAAATCTACAAAAAGTCTAATATCGCTGTTTTAAATACCAATTACCAATGGGAAGAAATATTTGCTCCTTGAAGCTCAACAATGTCAAGCATATGATAAACTTGTAATTAAAATTATTGGCATTATCTCTAAGGCTTTAAAATTAAGTAGGAATGAACAAAGACCGAAAGCTTTCTTTTGACACCCATGGTAGTTTTCGTTGACACTTCTCCATATTGTTTGGGTGTGATCCTTCTCTTACCCATAATACCATGGTTTATAGCATTTTCGTGCCAAATCAATTCAGTTTATTAATACTAATTTTGTTGTATAAGAATTGGAAATCTAACAGATGATGTTATCAAAAGAAAATAAAATACAGGAGGGCCGTTTTTTTTTTTGCAGCATGGCGACCATGCAATAATACCCTGAATTTCCTGTCAATCACGTATGTTTAATGTTTATACCCAATTGGTATGCTTATTCAGTTCTGAGAGGAAAACAATCAACCCAACCATTCCACTTCAAAATAAATTTTGTAATGCACAATGACTTTAGTATAAAAAAAAAAATACATATATTACAACATCTCGTAATTATCACTAACAGCCGACTCACGTCTCCGTGCTGATAACATCCTCTCTTCTATTCCCAAATCTTCTTCTACACTGTCCATATGCAGACTCTCTTCGACATCTTCTCTCGACACATTAACGGTATCATCTTCTGTACTAGCAAAATCTTTAGATGTAGATACTCTATTATCTGTAATGTCTCTAATGTCTTCTACAAAGTCCGACTCAATCTCCGACGTTGAGGACGACACGTCGCTCAGTCGACGAGATGATGTCCACGAGCCAGGAGGCAGACTTGCATCCATTACTGTGAAGAAGGGAAAACGTGAATCCATATCCTAGTATATACAGTCCAGGGGAAAACAGTAAGTTACAATTGTCAGAGTGTTTAAAAGTTGATTGCATTGCTAAGATGGACTTTACCCTTTCTACTCGATCACAGAAATCATTAAATTCTTGTTCGCTTTGACAAATAAATCCAAGCAACATAGATGGATCCATTTCGGATATATCCATTGCCCTTACTATTGTTGAATGATAGTCCTGTGAATATATCATTAGAGATATGAGTACCAATTTGACATAAATATAGTATGATTGTACTGACGCATTTCTTGAAACCTACCTCAATCGGGCATTCTTGGCAATTGTCAAGATTGAGTGCTGGCCGAACGAAGTGAGGATCTAAATATAGCAGCTCGTTGTCTGCGATTAACAAAGGATTATTTTCCGACTACTTAGTAATGCTAACTATCTTCTATACGCAATATCCAACCAAGTCATCCCTCGATACCTTGTATGGCAACAAAGTATAATGATCGGCAAGGTCGCCCACCAGCAATCCCAAGAAATTGCGGAAAGGTAAATAATGCCTGTAGAATAAGATGTAATCAATAAGCGAAATATGGTCTGCATTCGAATTGTATGTTTACTATACCTTTAAGTTCTGCGAGTAGTTTGCATTAAGTTTATCTGTACCGAGCCTGCGTGAGGGCAAATGATAGTGTGTTAAAACGGTTCAATTAAATTTCGTTCCGTGTCTTCATTATAGTCACCTAATCGGTATCATAATGAGCACTGGTTTCCATGTTTTCTGTTCTGTGAATGGATATGTATCCAATTCACCGTATGCTAATGATAGTACTTCGTTTCGATATATAGAATTATCGGACGCTATGTGGATGGCTAATGGACATTCTTTATGCTGAACAGATAATCGCCTGTATTCATATTACCAAAAAAAAAAAAAAAAGTAAGCATAGGACGAGAAAGTATAAAGACTTAAATCCCCTTGCTTACTTTAATGCATATGCCACTGTAGAAGGTCCAAACCATTCACCAATCTTCTTGTCCAGTTTCACTCCCATTCTGGCGATATTATGTATCGAGTAATATTGTTCAGGATCAGGCCCGTCCAGAAACCAACGAAGAATCTAAGAATGAAGGGATAGCGTGCTTAATAAATATTTAAAAATTCTAAACGAGCAGGAAATAACCGTGGTCACATAATAGCTTACTTTTCGGTATGTCACCACGTCTGCAGGCGGTTGATGATGGTGCAATCGCCAACCTTTATACATGACAACCGCGAGGCGGGCCAACACAAATGACCGTTAACTTTACTCTTTCAAAGGCACAGAATCCGTACCACGGACACTCACACTCACTACGCTCACACTCACTACGCATCCCCAACCCTTAACTACGAATTCGCACTACGCCCATCTCTCATCCTACAAGATCACTTACCGCGCCCAAGTAACACTATCAGAAATCCCTGTGCCAGCAAACTCTGTCCCGTTCTATGCATGCATCCCCAGCCAGTGTCTGACGTATGAAACGCAGGTTCAATCGGCGGAAATTCCTTTCGATAGCAACAATATATCCTTGACTGAAAGTCGTACAAAAACTCCATTAACGTATTCTGATTAGATGACAATTGCCCAACTGATTCCGGGTAATATAAACTCGTTGCCATAGGCGGGGCCGACTTTGTACTTCTCAAGGATCCCGCTTCTGACTTTGGTCTCTTATCCATCGCATATTCACCTCTTGAAGGTAGACTACCTCTGTGTGCAGATACAAAGTCTCTGGATGCTGTTGCTATTGCACGACCTAGTGAATATCCATCAACGGATGATTCTTCTCTGTCGGATTCGCCTAGACGAGATGTACCGTCACTAGTGTCACTGTCTCCAGATGACAAGCGGCTGTCATCAGGAAACAATAAATCGTCTGCGTATGACGCGCGACGTGTTCCAGTTGGAAGCTTGGGGTTACGATCTTGCTCGTTTTCAATGTGTGGATATAGTTTAGGTGATGGTAGAGAAGCGGCATTTTTCTTATCCCGATTAAGTGAAAAGAGACTCGCAACACTCATACGACGAGGCTTTTTGTTTTTGGTCCACGGAATACCATGCGGGCTAACCGGCTGCGTGGGGCTAGATGGCTCAGTCAGGGCAGAGCCTCGATTAAGATTATGTCCTGACAAACGGCGGGCATGTAAATAATTGTTCGCTTCTGATAGTCCTTTACTACTCGATTCCCCATTTGCATTTAATTGTGATAAATCAGGCGACGACTCATTCTTCTTTGAAAATGAAAAAGATCGCAATCGTCCTTTCATACTAGGCTTCAAACTCGGCGATCCAACCCCTGTAGAACTTCGTTCTGTATTTATCAGATGTGACTAATGTGTAAACAGATTGGTGTCTTTAAAATATTACGTTTCGGTTACCCTGAACAAATTACCTTTTCCTTTGTGCGATACATGTGCTTGATCTAGAGCATTTGAAGTGGAAAACGAGCGTGTTTTGCTAAATCGTTGACGGCCCGTGTCTTCGCTCGTGGTCCGTTCGTGTAGTTTGAAAATGTCAAAGTCGTCGTCGTCTTCTGATCCTCCAAATAATACGAAATTTAATATGGAGGATGCTCGACCGCCACGGGCATGTTCACCCCGATCTGATTTTGGAAGACTTATTGGACCGTCATTCTCTAATACGTGGCATGCATATACAAGAAAGAATATTAAATGTTGGAACGTTGAAACTTACAAAACGCAAGGCGCAAGTTACGACCCAGTACCCAAAATCTTCCCGTACTATTTAACTATCGACGTGTTCTACCTGTAAAATTATACACAACCCCGAGCATCCATATTGGACTTGTCGAATACGAGTGCTTCACTCGCGATCTCTCATCAGACTTCATATACTGTACAACACGTGAATTGTAGAACCAATGGCTTTAAACGTGTCCAGATCGAATGTATAAAATAAAAATATTGTGAATAATCAAATTTCTTCTTCTCTAGTCTTTCAACATAAATTCTCCTATCACATAAATCATATCTGCAAATAACTAGATTTTTATTTGGTTTACATAGAATGTTAATTTCGATCTTCTCGTTAATCTCCAATTTTTATTAAATAAAGTTACCGCAGCGAGAAATGGTAAAAAATATAAATCAACTAACCCCATCTTTTGAAATATATCAGAGGAATTTCGATGAGAGTCAGCAAATTCACTTGTTATTTCTTCTCTTGCTATTTCTTCGGGTGGCGAGGGAGTGAAAGGAGACTGAGTGGAAGACGGGGAATCGGAGGATTCTTCTACGGGGAAGGGGTCGAAGTCGTCGACGTTGTCCCATTCATCATGTGCTGGTCGGGGCGAGGAGGACTGCGATGTGAATATGCGTATTGTTGGTGTTTGTGGTGTTGGTGTCTGTATTGTTGGTGATGGTGGCGTTGGTGGCGGTGTTCTTGTTGTTGTTGTTGTTGTTGTTGTTGCTGCTTGAGAAGTTGTTATGATCTCTGATACCTGCTCATGTTAAGGAAATATTAGTTGGGAAAAAAGGGCAGCGGTGGAAATTGGTGGGGGTTGAAGGGCAAATATAGCGATGACTATTCGGTGGATTTTTCTAATAGGTAGTTTTGGGTCAACGCAGTTGAGAGAAACCTTACCGAGGGTGTGTTCATTATTGTTTGAATCTTGATCGACTCTTCGAGCGCTCTTTTGCGGCAAGATAGTTTCCGCCACGGATTACCCATGCATCAACTTAAGGATTTACGAATTTGTTAATGTCACACAACTATTGGGCGGAACGTGAAAAAATTGATTGGGGGGAGGAATAATAATAATAATAAGACAGTTAAGCGCGACAAAGGATGATCATGACATCATCTTCAATCGTTTCTTCTCCGCTTCTCTCCTCCTGGAGCAATTACCATTATAATAAGGATTTTTCCAGCAAGACAGCCTCATACACTGAGATGCAGCTTTGCAGTGTTACACTTCTACACTTCTCGTCTGATAATGGCAATAATTCTGTTCATTGTTGACTGGTTAGGACGTCAAAGCCTTAATCTCATACAGCGCGCCAAATATAGAAATTCGACTGCATCTTCAAAACTATAAATAGTCCTAAAATGCCCCTGCGCACGTACTCGCATCAAAGATCTGCAGTTCTAAGATGCGCCATCACAAGATTCCCCTCATAAAATCACATCTCTTTAAGTAGATAACGATTTGATGTTAAATATGCTGGTCGCAACTTCATGATACTAGCATTAATGAAACACTTAGCCTTTTATGATGTATGCACTTGACTAATTACTATCTTTGATTAGTAAGCGCCAAAGCAGCAAAATTCTATCTCATACCCTGAGAATGCTTATCAGACTATCATAATCATTACCTTTGCCAAGGTATTTTTTCACTATGAAATTCCGAATCGGATTCAGTTCTTTTGTCGTATAATCGTTTTTGATCTTTCTACAACATTTCAGCCACTGAGACGGTTTCCCGTATATGTAGTCGATTGTTACAGGTTACGTATGCCGAAAGGAATTTACTCGAGAAAGTAAACATTTTTCCTTCAAGTGAATTAGCAGTTTATTCGTTATAGCAATTATAATTATAGCAAGCGCGAATTTATACTATGTATTGTTTAATTACCTGCAATTACGTACGTAAGACAAGCGCGTTGTTTGTGCGCATTGCAACGACATTGATGCATTATAATTAATTATGGAAACAACTGAGAGTTTTTATCATTGGTCGAATTCTGCATACACGAAGACAAACTTCCTAATACTGTAAGCAAACGTCATTGACTACGATTATCAGCACATAGCGGTAAGAAAAGAAATAGAAGTAATTGGAGTGTTGTGCTATTACTATGAAACTATTCAACCAAGGGTGTTGTATGTCAGATTGGAATAGTAAAGATAGCCAGGTAGCAACATTATAAAAGTATTTATATGTTATTTAAACGTTTGTAAATTTTAGCATAAAAGATGAATTATCTATATACAGTAAAAAATAGCAAGTAACTTGTGGTATTACTACATGTATTACGCCTTTTTTATAAACACTTGAATTGTCGATTATGAGGATGGCAGTTAAGTTACAAATGACTGCAGCTTTGCGACAAGCGCATCAAGCTATCGAGCAACTAGTCTTGCAACTACATTTAAATTGACCAAGCTTTGAGCTAAAGCAGGCGTTACACTTCTATTAGGTAATGTCGTCCGGCTCTGTATAATGAATACCGGGCTCAATTATTTCATTAATTGGACCACGTTATAATCTATAAACTTCGTAAAAAGCTCTTCGAATGGTTCGATTTGAGATGCCTGTAATTTCACCAATATTACATTCCCCGTTCAAACAGCACAATGAAAATTTTGAATAGAAGATTTTATTACAACACAGACCATGATTTCGATTGTTTGATGGTGGCAAACGCTTTCATGCTATAATATTGTTATCATTAGTAAAAGAATTTAGGAGGTGGCGAGGGAGTGGGCGGAGTAATCGACCAGCTGATGTATTGCATTAGGAGGCTTTCATATCGATAAACATTTGGGGCTCATTTAATATTACTGTATCAGGCAACTGACGATTGAGGCATATTAATATTAATATCATTTTGAGATACAGGCTTTCGAAAGTTCGGTATCCGTTTGTCGATGTATGTCGCACGATCAAATCAGCCACAAATGTGTAAAGATTAACAATATTCTCTATGATATGATTGAAATACATGGCTTATAACATACAGCATCAGTCTGATCCATATCCATGTCGTCTGTAATGGCAAGAGTTGTTTCTGCAGGCAGAATTTTTTATCGTCTCTGAGAATGACAAGTGGTTTAACGCTAATATATAAGACTGGCAATGAATATAACCAAGCACGTTTCTCGTTCTTAATGTAGGAAATGTATTGTCTAGTAAATATATTAATTTAATAAGCGTTATCTATAGCAGTCGACCTATAGCGATAGGGCCCAACTTTTGCCGTTTTGGCAATAACCATTCAGAATAGCCACTTTTCTAATTAAGCGTTTCCCTGTACAATATTCTTTAGCTAATTCCATTGGGTAAGGCTTTTTAAGATACGATCAAATCATTGTAAATAATCAACAAATATAAATAGAAATCATTTGCCCATGACGGACGTGATTGTAATATTGTTTACATTATGTACTTTCTCCTTTGTCATCTAAAATGGTTTCTTTGTTTGTTGTACATAATGAAATATAATCAAAATTCGAGGGGCAAACCGTTTGTTGTTCGAGTCTCGTATATCCAGAGATCAAGACGTCTAATTAGCTACGTACAATCCATCCGGAATCACCCCTATTTCTTTGACATCTGAGCTAACACACTATTTGTCTGCATCATTGGAACCCGCTGCTTGGGTGGTATACTCAAAAAATATGTATCCAATTCTATCACTTATGATTCTATCAAGCAAAAGTGTTGTTTCTGAACCCATATTTTTTCAATCTTTAGGACATTTATAAGCGATATCCGTTATATTGAGTTTCATTGTATACAAGCGTTTTATAATCCTACGAATAATTGCAAGACCATTTAGATTGTTAAACGAAATACAGTAGATGTCATCTTTTATATAGTTTCGTGAAGCCAATAAAAATACTATTTATCGGTTCCATACGCGCTTTCAAGTCTGAAGTTACAATATAATATCATAACTAATGCGCATATGATACAGTTACATTCTCATCTATGTATTCTAAGCGAGTACCGAAATCTCTTTGCTGAGTCATTTACATGTGCAGTCTAATCACGGTTATAGCGACACTATTAATTTTACAGGGCCTCAAAGCACTTTTTATAAAATGCATTGGCCACGCCTACGAATAACATTAAATTACAAAGTGAAAGTTTCCAGCACTGAACTTATTAAAATATGTTGTTTCTTGCTCTAGCGAACGCGTCTCCAGGTTTCTTTTTCACCGCTTTTCCCAGCTGGTAGTACGATCCAAATACCCATTAATGCCATGCGGCAATAGGCTCACTTCTTCCTCTCAAATGATCCTGATAATATCCCTGTTGTGGTTGCAGATGTTGCGGTTCTCCTACTGGATATCCTGTTGCTGACGAAGGATAATAATCCCGCTCGGGAGGAGGTTGATAAGAATTTGCTGAAGATGGATACAATCCAGATGGATTATAACGTGGGGTAGTTGATGACGGGGAAGGAGGGTAATGACTCGATGGAGAAGGGGGATAATAACTACCAGATGGCGACGGAGACGGTTGTCTTGCGGGAGATGGTTGTCTCACTGGAGATGGCTGTCTCGCTGGAGATGGTTGTCTCGCTGGAGATGGAGTTCGCGAGAGAGGCGGATATGGCGGTTGGTTCAGTCCTGGTTGTGCTAACTGTTGTGGATATCCATATCCATTAGGTGTTATCGGTGATGTGTTTGTTGACTGTGGCAACGGTGGTGTTTGATATCTATTGTCATTCGCACGATTCCCCATTCCTTGAGTTTGTATAGGCATCAATGGATACGTCTCTGGCGGAAGAGATCGGCTAGATGAATTATAGCCTTGTTCAAAAGGTAAAGTCTGCTTCCGATGTTGAACTGGCTCTTCAACTACTTCCTCATACACAGCGTACTGCTCCACCGGTTTACTTGCAAAAGCTAGCTTGGCCTTATACTCTTCTTCACGTCTACGTTCCTCATACGCTTCGCCGCTCATCTCTTTGTTATGCAAGAGATCTAATTTCTGTTGTCTAATATGTGCATTCACACGATGACCTACGTAGAATGCAATGATTGCTATTACCATAAAAATAACGCTTGCAACCATCATGTAGAGGCCGTTAGAGTATTTGGCAGTGAATTGATTCCCAAAATTCTCGGCAACATTCTGGACTACATTGCGATAGGTCAAGTAGTCAGTAACCATGGCGAAGAGCACTACTACTGCTGCCGCTATGGCAGTGCGAAAGGCTATTCGTAGATAGCCTCCGTTCCTTTTATCCCTAAAGTGACCACATGCTCCAATTGCTGTTGTGAGAAATGCCATAATCATTGCTATGCATACGTGAAGTTGGTGAGTTATTATCAGTACGTGATTCATAGATAGTTACAATGCCGACAGCGATGACGATGAGGCTAAAGTCTGTAATGCATTTGCTTACCTGGAAAATGAACCAACGACGCATATCCAGATGCATGTGAAGAGACTTTTAAAGTCGCTCCCGTAACATTGACACCATCTTTGGTCAGTATTGTTGTTTCATCTAAAGAACAGTTATTAGGTAAGTACAGAGCAATGTCTTGCAAATATAATAAGACTTGAGCAATAGCGTTGTCTATTTTTCAATCGACATGTCTTGATCTATAATCCCAATATTCATGATACATACTGAATAGAAATCCCAGCGCAGAATTGGAACATGCAAAATTCCGCCCATTGTTACCCTGAGCGCAATATCCCCAAAGTCCAACTAGTACAAAGTCAGTACTGTTGTTGTTGCCGTCTATTTTTACAAATTGTACACTCTTAATGGCGGGGACACTGATGCATGCCACGAATATCATGAACAGTGAAAGAAAGGCCGACAGCGTGCCGGGCGTTGCCTCTCTCCCAGAGTATGCCATAGGAGTAAGTTGAGCAATTTCAAATTACTATGTTTTGATTATATGGTAAGGGAAAGTGATTAATAAGAAAAGGAGCGTGGTTAAATACCAAAAATTTGAGGGGAGGGACGAAGTAGGAAGGCGGTGTCGAATTAGAGTTAAATGCTCATGGTCAAGAAGGTTAGGTAAGGTAATAGTAATAGTAATTAATGTCTAATTAAGCTGATAAATGAGACACATACAGCCACGACAGTAAATAACTATCCAAATTTAACCAATACCGAAAGCAGAAAGCGAGTCGGGGCACCTATCTCACATGATTGCTCTCAGAATGCTGGTAAGCCACAAATAGTCATGATTGGCTGACGGTAAAAGTCAAACCTAATTTCGAATAATAATAACAAGCCTCACGATTATCAATCAATATAAACTAAATATTTGTCACAGAAGTGGCGATGCTTTTGCCAAGAATTCTAAAAGCCACAAGAACCAGCTAAACTTCAGTTGGTAAAGACTAGTGTGCCTCTTGATCACATGTCGAGTCATGACTGCTTTTAATGTTAAGAATGCTGAAAATCGCCAATCCATAAATAAAACGACACTTACCGCATTCTCCCGAAAATAAGCAACACTTCGGAAAAATTGATTATTTTATAAAGATTAATCCGTGATATCAGTCTCACCCAAATCGTTTGCCACGTTTTAAAGGACTTAACAATTATATCGGCAGAAATACCCTCCCATGAACGTTCCACCCCATAAACATACATCACTAAGACTTGCGCGGCGAAGATTTCCTGAGGCGGTTTCTCCAGCACCACCATCCAGGAATGTCACTCTTTTCGGAGGTTGTTTATTAATGGAGACATCGAGTGGTTGACATTTACTTGTTAATCCGCCCGGGATTACCGCGAAATAGACACCAGTTTCACGAAACTTTTCTTTAATCGAGTCTTCTAAGTGGCCTTTAAAAGAATCGTACACAAACATTGCCTAACTCTCTCGTGTTCTGTTTTTCACCCTTATATCGTTAAGATAATCTACGTACCTCTCATCAAACTAGTGTCCATCCAACCATTGTTTTGAAACCAAACGATGACTCCCGGAGGCGTTTTTTCTCCACGTGGCATTTGTTTTCCTTTGAAGATGCAATTGGGGGAATTTAGACCCGTCTATTGTAAAATTTAAAAACGAAAAGGCCATTAAATAAAAAAAAAATAAATTGAATGATTAGTAAATTGGAAAAAAACGGAACTGAAAGAAATTGGAGAAGAAAATAGAGGAAAACCGGAATACGAAAGGGAATAAAATCAGAAAAGGAATTGGAAATTTAAAAAATCGGAAAGAGAAAAGCAGGAAAAAAAAAACGATACCTGCAGAACTACCGTAAATCGGGGGTTTTTTTTTTCGTTTCCTGTGGCTCGAATATGAACCGTCTTTTCTCCCTTAGGATTGTCGTATAAACACTGGCCATATCGAACCAGACCGGTGTTTCATCCATATTAAGGATGTTTCCTAATCTAAACGACTTTTCAATCCTTAAGTTTTTAACGAATTTTTCTAGTTGTTCCTGAGTTTTATCAGGAAGTTTCTGAGAAATTCTGGTCCGTCTACACAACGCTAAATTGAACCTTTTCATAAAGCCCAACATCCAACGTTGAGATGTTTTAAGTCCTCCACTAAATTACCATAAAGAACCACCATTTCAAGTTCTTTTCAGATTTCTAATATTTCGGAAGAATACGGTATTTCGCTTGTTATGATCAGTCGGGCTGGGAGAGCATTTGTTTAATTCTGGCTATAAACGCGGTTTTGCTTACGCGCCTGCATAGTTAATTCTTCTTTATATTTCCAATCACTCTTGCGAAAGTATAAGTTTACATTTTTAACTAACAACCTGAAAGAAAATTTTCTATTAATGTGACTGTAAAGTGCATACAATTTGACAACAAGATGTACCCATTATCTTATTTCTAACTCTAGTTGAATATTTTACCTTAATATTAATGTCAATTTTTTGAGTCCCTATTATGGTAACTGATGCCATTCGATAAAACAAACTACAAGTGAAACTCGATAAGCCGAAGGTCGCGGGAAGGGACAATTTATTCGGCTTATCGAGATTTTCGTTTTATCAAATTTCGCAATAAGTCGAATTTATATATAGTTTACACAAGCTTTCGGCTTATAACAGCACTTTATATAAACTTTATTAATGATAAAATGAAAAAATACTCGTTTGCTGTAGCATATTCTGTTGTTTAGTCTCAATCGCTCTCTTTAACTTTTTTAGATTGGATAAGAAGGCAGTATCAACTTGAAGCTCACATCACAATCTTGAGTAATATACAGAAGCAAAGAATTGATACAAAGAGATTATTTTTCAAGGCCAGTCAACGTCTTTTGGTTTACTTTTTTCTTTGCTGCTTTATTTCTTGAATCGTAACAAATTTGAAGAGCCACCACTTGTTGAACTTTCTCCACGATCGTTCATTCTGAAATATTAATCAAATGAAAGAGTTAATTGAAACTTTCCCCGTAAAAATATATACAAGCCACGCGCGCGAAATGGATGCAATCAAGCGATTGAATTGTCTGCACTAATAGTATGGTCTGATTTCGATCATGGTATTTAAGAACGAACCAATCAAGATAAATTCACGTGATTACTTCGGTATATCGAGATAAGTCAGTTAGCGTTAGCCAAAAATCTTCGGCTTATCGTTTAACGCGAATTTACTAATTAATTTCGGCTTAGGCTATAATAAAATTTTGGAAAATCAAAAAAACTTCGGCTTAATGCTATTTCGGCTTAGCATGACTTCGGCTTATCGAGTTTCACTTGTATGTGATACGACAGTTGAGTCAACTGGGCGCGTGATGAACAAAAGTCTTTACAAAAAAACTAGTCATCTGGTTTAGGCTGAATTTAAATTGTTCTCCTATTGAAAACCTGACTTTTTTATATGAAATCAGTACTCTATCTTCGAACTGGCGTTCCGAGATTTTGAGCGCGATCACGGTTCTGAATGGATGCTTCTAGCTGTGAACGGCGATTTTGTAAAACGGCGATTTGATCATGTGATCGCTGCGGTACTGAGATAGAGTGATGATCATTTCGACTGCGTTACCGAAATCTAAGTCTGAAACGATTAATTTTATATTTACTTTTTATTGGATATTAGTTAGCTGCGGTAGTTAGAAATCGGTTCAAAAATGTATTTAAAGACATGCTATCCCAGCATGCAAACGCATCGGTTTTGGTCTTCGGATCAATTCTGATCAAACTCTGAA